>CAUYLG010048689.1:0-134804 GCA_963573385.1 Cacajao melanocephalus
ATGAGTTCGTGTCCTTTGTAGGGACATGGATGAACCTGGAAACCATCATTCTCAGCAAACTGACACAGGAACAGAAAATCAAACACCGCATGTTCTCACTCATAGGCGAGTGTTGAACAATGAGAACACATGGACACAGGGAAGGGAGCATCACACATTGAGGTCTGTTGCGGGGGACTAGTGGAGGGACAGTGCAGGGACAGTGCAGGGTAGGGAGTTGGGGAGGGATAAAAAATAAAAAAACCCACAACTTTTTATTATGGAAATTTCAAGCATACACAAAAGTAGAGTATTAAACTGAACTCCCATGAACCTGTCACCGAGCTTCAACATTACTAACTTTTTCCCAATCTTGTTTTATCAATTCCCGCTTTTAAATTTTGCTTAAGTATTTAATAACAAATCATATTTTACACTTCTTTGGATGAGTCCTTACTCTACCTTGTATTTATAGAAATTGTTCTTTGAACTGACCTAATGAGTCTCTCCAGAAAAGCTTCAATATCAGTACTATTTACATGCCCAGATATGTCATTGGTTAAGAAAACTGATCAGGCATATCACCAGCTCAAGGGGGAATTCCTGTGATTCTGTAGTAGAAAATCTAAATTCTGAGGAAAATCAGTATTGAGATTCTTACGGCATCTCAAAGATGAACAATGGAAAAGACGTTTCAAGTCCTGGAATTGAGTCCCGTAGGAGTTGAGGCCATGTTTTCAGGACTGCTACTCCAGTCTCTTATGTTTTCTAGCTTATTTCCTAAATAATTTTTTTCTTTCAACTTTTAAGTTTTGCGGTACATGTGTAGGATGTGCAGGTTTGTTACACAGGTAAACGTGTGCCATGGTGGTTTACTGCAGTGATCAATCCACCAACCTACGTATTAAGCCCAGTATGCATTAGCTATTCTTCCTGATGCTCTCCCTCCTCAAGTCCCAACACCCCCAGGGTGTATTTTCCCTCTCCATGTGTATATGTGTTCTCATTGTTGGAACATAGTTTCTAGTGGCCTCTTCTGTCATTGGCAGAAGAGTCTAAGCTGAAGTGGTAGATGAATGGTTGGGAGTGAGCAATAGTTAGGAGTACCGTTGTCAAACCTGACAGATGCTCAGAGAGTGAAAAGGTAAAGGTAGAGAAGAGGAAAAAGGAAACAATAGGGATGAGGCAAACCAAGTGAAAGAAAACAGAGAATCCTATGTTGAGAAGAAAGGAAGAATATACTCAGACCATTGTTTCTAAACCCTACATTTTAAGTATACAGTTAACCAGCCTTTCTATTTCTTTTCAGAATTATAGCATTCAGCCGGCCTGTGAAATACGAAGATGTGGAACACAAGGTGACAACAGTATTTGGACAACCTCTTGATCTACATTACATGAACAATGAGGTGAGAAGGTAGATGGATGGGGCAGAGACAAGAGGGACAGATGCCTACCTTTTTTCTCTCTGTTTAACAGAGCCTTTTAAAGTTTGTTCCTCTAAAATCATCTGCAGGTTTTCATTTTCTAGATCCCCTTTTCTTAATTCCAACAACTCCGGGATTTCTGTTTTTTACTACATGGGAGATTACTCAGCCATCTCCATTCCGCCTACGTATTCAGTGCAGATAGCTCTAATATTCCATGGTGGAATCAGGTATGATACCAGGACTACGGCTTATATTGCCTCCTTTTCATTTTGTAAGAGTATCTTTTTTTTTTTTTGGTCCCCAGCACAGCCTTAACAAGAAGCAGAGGGTTCAGCAGGGGCTAGGAAGGTGTGAAAAACCAGTGAGTAGGTCATCTGTTACAGTTATAAATGCTGGATTCTTCTCTCAGAGTTTAACTTCTGATTGGAGCTTATTTGTTTCAAAAGTTAGCACCTGCTCCAATAAATTCTTTAACTCCTCCTCCTCCTCACTCCACCCCAACAGTCCTTATTTATTTCTACTTTGAATATCACCCAAGAAGGAATTCTTTTGAATATTAGTTTCTGGGCTGCTTTCCCAGCTCTACGAAGAATATTAAAGGCTGCAATCAGCTTAGGCTGGTGCTTTGCACTGGTCTGAAAGGCAGTGTATTTATGCTGAGTAAAGAACATGTACCTTGAGGAAACGGAGTTAGGGGTACAAGACAAGAAAGCTGGGAAACATCATGACCCTTTGAGAGTCAGATCATCACTGTGTAGTTTTATTTTATTTGATGAGGAGTTAAAATTTTTCTTTATAGTTTAGGAAGGAAATCTGCAGGTGCTGAGATTTTTTTGCTGAAACACTCTCTGGTCCCCTTCCTACAAAATATACAGCTACTGTCAAATAGCTTACTAAAATAAAACCCTCTGATCTTTTGTTTTTTTGGATAAATTTTAGAAATACAGAAAATTTGGAAAACAAGTCACTAACCCTCTAGTTAATAATACAGATGCAATATTTCAAACTATATAAACTAACACATTTTAGATATAAGGTATTAGAATCCCAAAAATATAAATGTCAAATCCACAGAACTTTAAAAAATTTTACATAGTGCAGTCCAAGGTTTAGTAATTGTGTATGAAAGTGAGGCTAAAGTCAGTTAGCTAATCACCATTAAATAAGATGTTCTTGGCTGGGTGTGGTGGCTCATGCCTGTACTCGCATCACTTTGGGAGGCCAAGGCAGGTGGATCACAAGGTCAGGAGTTCAAGACTAGCCTGGCCAACATGGTGAAACTCCGTCTCTTCTAAAAATACAAAAACAATTAGCTGGGCATGGTGGTGCGCACCTGTAATCCCAGCTACTTGGGAGGCTGAGGCAGGAGAATTGCTTGAACCAGGACCTGGGAAGCAGAGGTTGCAGTGAGCCGAGATTGTACGACTGTACTCCAGCCTGGGCTACAGAGTGAGACTCCGTCTCAAAAAAAAAAAAAGTTCCTTAGTTAGTAAAGACTTTTCTGGATGATTTAGTAATCTTTTTAAGTTAGTATTTCCATTAAGAATTCCTGATATTTCTATATTCTAAAGCCAAATATAAATCATTGTTATTATTTTAGTTCATACATGTCTTAACATACTCTGCTAATGTTAATGATCAGGAATTGACTAACTTACATTTGATTAATTTAAAATCTCTCAATTCCTTTCCTTTCTTTGCCCTTTAAACCCTGCACTGTGAGGATCTGAGAATCCCAAATGAAAACTCTACTGAGATTTTATTTTATTTATGTCTTTGTAATTATAGCTTTATTGAAATACAAAATTTATCCTCTTAAAGTACACCATTCAGTGGTTTTTAGTATGCTGATAGAGTTGTGCAACCAACAACGCTGTCTAATTCCAGAACATTTTCTTTCTTTTTTTGAGACAGAGTCTTGCTCTGTTACCCAGGCTGGAAGTGCAGTGTTGCAAACATGGCTGACTGCAGCCTTGACCTCTTGCACCGAAGCGATCTTCCTGCCTCAGCCCCCCAAGCTGGGACTATAGGCACACATCACCACACCCAGCTAATTTTTTTGTATTTTTTATGGAGACAGGGTTTTGCCATGTTGCCCAGGCTGGTCTCAAATTCCTGAGCTCAAGCGATATTCCTGCCTCAGCCTCCCAAAGTGCTGGGATTATAGGCATGAGCCACTGTGCCCAGCCTACAGAACATTTTCCTCACTCCGAAGAGAAACCCTATACCCATTAGCAGTTATTCCCCTTTCTCTCCTCTTCCGAGCTCTTGGTAAGCACTTATCTTTCTGTCTCTTTGGATTTGCCTATTCTGAACATTTCACGTAAGTGAAATCATACAGTGTGTGGCCTTTTTTGTCTGGCTTCTTTCACTACGCATATGTTTTCAAGGGTCATCTCTGTCATAGCATGTTGTGAGTACTTCATTCTATTTTATGACTGAATAATAAATATTCCATTTACAGATATACCACATTTAGTGTATCTGTTCATCTATTGATAGACATTTGGGTTGTTTTCACTTTTTGGTGATTAAATAGTGCTGCTATGAACATTTGTGTACAAGTGTTTACATGAACATATGTTTTCAATTCTGTAAGGTATATACTAGGAGTAGAATTGCTGGGTCATAAGATAACTCTAACTTTTTGATGAACTGCCCAGCTTTTCTATAGTGGTTGCAGTTTTACAGTCCCACTAGCAATGTATGAGTGTATTAGTCTGTTCTCACTTTGCTGTAAAAACTGCCCAGGATTGGGTGATTTATAAAGGAAAGAGGTTTAATTGACTCACAGTTCAGTATGGCTGGGGAGGCCTCAGGAAACTTACAATCATGATGGAAGGGAAAGCAAAGACGTCCTTTACATAGCGACAGAAGAGAGAAGTGCCAAGCAAAAGGGGAAAAGCCTCTTATAAAACCATCAGATCTCATGAGAACTCACTATCAGGAGAACAGAAGTATGGGGGTAACCACACCCATAATTCAGTTACCTCCCACCAGGTCCATGCCACGACACTAAAGTCTTTAGTGGTGATTATTGGAACTACAATTCAAGATGGGATTTGGGCAGGGACGCAGCCAAACCATATCAATGAGGGCTACAGTTTCTCCACCATCCTTACCAACATTTGTTATTTTCTTATTTTTCTTAGTAGCCATCCTAGTAGGTGTAAAGTGATATGTCACTGTGGGTTTTGCTTTTGTTTTTGGTTTGAGATAGGGTTTCACTTTGTTGCCCAGGCCAGAGTGTGGTGTGCAATCATGGCTCACTGTAGCCTCTACATCCTGTGTTCAAGTGATTCTCCCTCCTCAGTCTCCCAAGTAACTGGGACTACAGGCATGTGCCACCATATCCACTTAATTTTTTTCTTATTTTTTGTAAAAACAGGGTCTGGCTATGTTGCTCAGGCTGGTCTTCAACTCCTAGGCTCAAGTGACCCTCCAGCTTTGGCTTCCGAAAGTACTGGGATTACAGGCATGTACCCTCTTGCCCAGTTAATTTGTTAAAAAAAACTTTTTTGGTAGAAACCGGGTCTTGCTATGCTACCCAGGCTGATCTTGAACTCCTGGGCTCAAGAAATCCTACTACTTTGGTCTCCCAAAGTGCTGGGATTACAGGTGTGAGCCACTGCACCTCTCCATAAGTTATTTTAAAAGTATCACAGTATCCAATTTGGGGAAGTAATGTCATAGTGGTTAATAATATGTGCTCTGGAACATTCTGTCTTGGTTCAATCCTCAGTTTTGCTATGAGAAATCTGTGTGACTTTGGGTTCCTTTGCTAGCTATTCTGTGCTTAAGTTTCCTCGTTTATAAAACAGGGATAATAGTGCTTATATTACTGCATTGCTGTGAGGATTAAAATGACATAGGAATATTGCCAGACAGTCCTTTTCACATTGAAAATGCTCAATACATATTAGATACACTTTTTGTCTAACTTTAATATGGCAACTTTAGATCATACAAGTTATATGCTGCATTTAATAATCTAATCCCTATAGATCTGAATATACTGAAATCACACTAAAATCCTAGAATGAAGCTTCTAGTAATTTTTCTCCATTCTTCACTTAAAGAAAGTTAAATTTGTATTGAAATAATTAGACCCAACGATGACCTCCTCTAAAATTAGAGCAGGCAGTGTGGTGGCCCAGATGATAGTGAGTTGCCTTTTAGTAAAAGCATTCAGAAAAGGAAGATACTTAACTCATCTGAGAATTTGCAGAGGCTGTCAAACATTTACTTATAACCTACAAGTATCTCTCCTTTTTTCTACTCATATCTTTTTATCCACTTCTAATTATTCACGATGAAATTCTGTTGCAGAATGGCTGGGGAAAGGGTCAAAGCAAATCCTTTTGGGACTAGGAGTAGCTCTGGGTCACTGGCTGAAAATATCTTAGGGGTATCAGATTGGAACTATTTAAGAACTCTGTTGAAGTTAAGACTGTTTAAGAACTCTAACCCAGTGATTTTCTTTTCTGGTATAACTGAAAGATGCATATACATTCTTCAAAAAGTAAACTTCATAAAAAATCAGAGAAAATGCCCGTTTCATGGTACATAGCAACGTTTCATGAAGCATATAAATTACATTTTTTCTTTTCTTTTTAGCTTTTAAAGCAAATAAAAAGATGGCTCCTCTTCTGTCTGTGTCTAAATAGGATTCATTCCTTTCCCATGTACTTTGGTAAACAATTAAGTTCTTATAAATAAATAAATAATATGACCTTTCCTTAAGATCACTAGGATGGGGGTCCTTGAGTCTTCATGCTAAAGTTTGCACAGTGTGCGTCATATTAGTTGGTGCTTAAAATACTAGTATTCCTTTTATTTCATATTATACTTTGAAATTCTCAACTACTGACAACAATTGAGGAGCTTCTGAGAGTTACTGATTGTGCATATGGAGTAAGGAGAAAGAGTGACCTTTTTTGCTATCTTAGTTCTATACCTGCTTAGAGACCTCTAACTATTGGGAGGAGATGAATTTAACAAAACCCAAATTAATGAGAATGATTTTTGTTTGATGACCCGCCAATTAATAACGGCTTCCAAATGGTCATTTATGTAGTATTTCAAAGACACCGCTGTCAGAAACAAGTAATTAGAATTCTGGTTGCCCCTGCCAATGCCAGAAGCTTTCATTTGATTCCAGAAATGTATTTCGCTCACGTGTTTTCTGCAAGAATAAGCCAAAAGTCTTCGTGATGGTAATTCAACTTCAATAGATCAATACTCATCCATTAGTAGCTTTTAAAAAGTAAGAAAAATTAAATCTGAGCAGATTGATAGAGAGAAAGAAAATGTAGTTCAGTGATCAAAATCTGAAGGTGATGTGTTGCAAAGTGCAAATACTGCATGTTTTAGAAAGCCTGATTGGTATCAGCAGGAGGGAAAATGTGATCACATAGAAACACCAAGAATCTTCTTTGATCAATATCCACTCAAGCTGAAGTGAACACAGACTAATGAGTACCTTGAGGCATGATTAGCCATGATCTAGTTGATTTTCCCGTCTTGAAAGCTTAACATTCACACAAAGAATACATGAGGAATCTCCCAACTTGGCTTATTCTTATATTGTATAAGTATTATAATACTTCGTCTGAATTGTCAAGTGAATGATTTGCTAAAATTTCCTTATTTATGTGTTGCCAGTGCTTAAGGACTGGCTCCATATGGTTGTACGTCATTTATTTTCTAGTTCAAATCAAGTCCAGCAGAAGCACCGGTTAGTGAGTACTCTTTAACAGAAATAGCCTGTATCGTAAAACCACAACATTCATTTCCAGCATGAAGACTCAGGAAAAAAAGAGACTCTTGAGATAAAATTGACACTATTATAGTAGTTACAAGCTTCCCACAGAAAAGTGCAATGCATTAGCAGAATTAGCTAGTTGGAGTTGCTAAATAAACAGCTACGAATAAAAAATGCATTTGCCAAAATCATTTTTTAAAAATTCTCTCTGTAGTTCTAATTCTCTGAAATAATAATTTATTATGCATTCAATAAAACACAAACCTTAGGTAAGCATCAAGTGCTAATAAAAATCTTTTTCTGTCAACATTCCCTCACTCCTTGCAAAAAGTTTCAGGACACTGGTAAAACCTAAATGGCCAGAGTTCCTAAATTACTTGAGTAAGCATAGAGGAAATAAAAAAATAGGACCTAAAACAACCTTCACATTTCTTTTTCTCCCACGTATACTTTACTAATGGCTTAAACCAGCGGCATTTCCTGCCTTCCTTTGATAATTACTTTGCCCTGGACTTGAAATGTTCCTAAGACATTAACTGATAAACACTCAAGGCGATGGATACTCCAAATACCCTGACCCGATCATTACACAGTCTATGCATGTAACACACTCTCACATGTCCTGCATATGTAAAGTATTATGCATCAATAAAAGAAAAAAATTGAGGGAAAAAAAGAGAACCAGAACCAGTAGTGAGACAGTGAATGGTCCACACAGTGTTACAGTGGGCCAGTGTGGCAGGTGGAAATGTAGGCCTGTAACAATATCATGGTTCCACTTGCTGAGGGCTGCTTGTCCCGAACCTGGTGTTTTTGCAGGGGTACATGCCTCTCTGCTCCCGAGACTCATGGGAAGAAGGCATGATACGTATTTGCCAAGTCATGACATCTCTTTTATTTTTTCCTTTTCACAAAGGAGACTGTGGCTTCATTAAATTGAATTGGGTGTGTTGGGGCTCAGAAAACAATACATTGAAATGAAAGCCTCAGAGGCAGCCTCTGAAGCAAATGTTTTTCCTTCTCTTTCTTTTTAAAATTTGTATAAAATCTAAGGGGTACCAGTTCAGTTTTATTGCATGGATATATTGTGTAGTAGTGAAGTCTGTGCTTTTAGCGCTTCTGTCACCCAAATAGTGTACATTGTACCCAATAAGTACTTTCTCATCCCCAAATCCTCTCTCTGCTAACACCCTTCCAAGTCTCCAATGTTTTCATTCCAGGCTGGTCTGGAACTCGTGGGCTCGAGTGATCCTTCCTCCTTGGCCTCCTAAAGTGCTGGGATGATAGGCATGAGCCAATGCTCCCAGCTAGACACAGCTCTGAATTGCTAAAAATTTACTTTCTCTAAGAAGTATTGTATAGGATTAAATGTTAATAAAGACAGAAAATGAAACAAAAGAAAGAATTTAACCACGAGTCCCTGAAGAAAGCCTTTTTTGTTCATACAAATTTTAGAAAACTTCTCAAATATGTAAAAATTGCTTAATCAGTGATTTCTGTGTCCAGAAAATGTTTAGATTTTTTTACTTATCTTTAAAAATCAAGTCGGGGTCAGTTAACTAGCTTACATGAAAAATGTATGCATCAAACTAATAAAATAACATTTTGAACAATGATTTCTATCTTGAAAGTGTTTTACGAATAGTTATTTTATGAGAAAACCTCATGATTTCTATTTCTTTCTGCTTTTGTTGAGCCTTTGGTGAGCTAGTGCATACATGAGAATGTAAGCACCTAACGAAATTGTGCTGTAAGGAGAAGGAATTTTATCTTTCGGAAAATGAATAATTTTGAAGGGTTTTCCATTTCGAGGTGAGCAAAGGTAAGATGACACAATTTACTGGACATCTGTCGATTGATCTGTTTTTAAGTGAATGAGAAGACGACAATTTCAAAAACAACAAATGAGGCCCAGTTCCTCTGAAAGGGCTTGAACTGGGTTCTATAAAATTTTATAAAATAAAAAAAGTTCAAGTTTTTCCAAGATTATTTATATTTTTCATAAGTTTTGAAAATATTTTTATTATAACTGCTACATAACTATAGTGAATGTTTCCTACCACTAAATCAAAATTGCAAATTGTTTTCTATGGGAAAAATTAGTTATAATGGTTATGTTTGAAAATTTATTTAATAAATACACATATTTGAAAATTCATATCTAATATTGTAAGACCTTTGAAAAAGCAAAGAAGAAATAAAAATAATGTTTACATACATATTATACTTGGCATTTAATATTTTATTTAAATATGTGGATATGGTCTATTGTTATCCTTATCCAACATGATAATCACTAGGTACATATGGCTATTTAATATACAATTAAGGAACTAAATTCAGTGAAACATTCAATTTCTCAGGCTCACTAGTCATACTTCAGGTTCATAGTAGCCACATGTGGCTAGTGAGTTCATGCTATACGATTCCGACTCACAACATTTCCACCAGTACAGGAAGTTCTGAATAGCATACTGGTCTATGCTATCATTATTATTTTTAATTAAAGCTTAAGATAGTTTGCATAGTTCATGGGCAAAGCTGTGTTTCCATTTGTTAAGGTTATTTTATTCAGTGTCTAAAAATAATTTTAAAATACTGCTGTCTGGGCCAGGCAAGGTGGCTCACACCAGTAATCCCAGCACTTTGGGAGGCTAAAGCAGAAGGATCACTTGAGGTCAAGAGTTCGACATCCTTCTGGCCAACATAGTGATACCATCTCTACTAAAAATACAAAAATTAACCAGGTGTGGTGGCACGTGCCTGTAATTCCAGCTACTAAGGAGGCCGAGGCAGGAGAAGCTCTTGAACTCAGGAGGTGGAGGTTGCAGTGAGCTGAGATCATGCCACTGCACTCCAGCCTGGGTGATGGAGTGAGACTCCAACCAAAAAAAAAAAAAAGTGTTATATGGTCTTTAAGCTTATAAAGAGACCATGTATGGCAAAATATATACATAAAAATGTTCCTTAAAGTTTTCAATGACCCTCTTTGTAGTATTCTTACTAGTTAATTGTCAGTTTTATTTCTGAAAACGCTAAATGTTTCTTATGGAGCCATGAATCATAACCAGCAAAGCAAACGTGCATTATAGCACGAATAACGTCAATAAATTTGAAACAGCAGATACTGATGAAAAGAGGTTTGACATTAAGAAAGTACCAAGTAATGTACTGTGACTGAGAAAAATAAGGAACATTCTAAGGGATTCAGTATAGTCATTGTCGTAACTTGGAGAATGATTTTAAGTGAGGTCAGCTGCTTTCCAGATTGGTTTCTAGTGCAAGGTCCTGCATGTGTATGTTAACATAACTTTCTCTTTACTTAAATGGCATGGCCTTAACTTTTCCAAATTAAAGAACCACACGGCATGAGTGGATTTTCTGAGTTTCTTGCTGGAAACATTAGGCTCATTAAGCTCAGAGGTAGAGAAACAGTGAGGCCTGATGGGGTAAGTCAGCACTCCAGAGATTAAGACTGAAATTCAAAATGCTATCTTGAGGGAGAGAGAAACAAACAAGTGCAAGTGGCACTAGTGAGAATTGTGCGTGTGTCCAGCAAGATCTCTGCATGTTGTGTGAGGATTTGGAAGGACATAAGCTGAAGCTGAGAAAGAATTACTTAATAGAGCTATTTAACAAGAAATTATGGAAATTACAAATGACACATGAATATATGACAAAACTGAGACTTTCTGGTAATCAAAAGACAATTAGAGCAACAATGAAATACCATTTTGTGCTTATCAAATCTGCAAAGCTAAAAATTAATAATAGAAAGCACTTGGGAAATGGGATACTTTTAATATAATGGTGATGGGTAGTAAAGTGGTACAACCTTGATAGAAAGCAATTTGTCAAAACACATTCAAAACAATATTAACATTCAGCATTCACAAATTCACTTTTTGAGAATCAGATACATGTAAAAATTTAAAAACAAGGATGTTCAGCACCATTTTATTGACAATTAATATGAGATGCAAACTATGTAACCAACCTTTTTAGTGACAGATTATATAAATTGTATAACAAAGAAATTTGTTATAGCCATTAATAACTACATTTTAGACAGATATTAACAGTGTAGAAAAAGTATGTTTTATGTACGAAGGTGAAAACAGGTGGCAAAATTATTTACAAAACACAATGCCAATTTTCTTACTGTGTATGTGTGTTCATATATGAGCATATTACAAGTAAATAGTCGGAAACAGATACGTGAAAACATTTATTGCTGTTTCTCGGTAGTAGATTTCTAGGTAATTTAAATTTTCCTCTTTGGGTTTCCTGTTAATTTATAAATTACTCAAAATTATAATATGCTATGCTTCTAATCATAATAAGTATATTTTTATGTTCTTATTTCTGAAATGAACAACCAAAGTCAGTGCTATACTTACATCTGTTTTTCATAGCTGTACCTGTGGATACTGAATTAGCTGATCTCTATGGTTCTTTCTGTTTCTAACGTTTCACAAATACATTTCATGAAAAACAGTGATTTAGAGACATAGAGACAGACAGACAGACACAAGTCTTATTAAGAGACATAAAATAACACACAACGACATAGTCAGAAAGAATTGGAGTACCAGAAAGACACTGTCAGTGTGTTTCTTAGTGGAAATCAGTGGTTCCACTCTGATGGGTACCTGGGCTTGGCAGTGACATCTAAGTCAGTATCGCTGTTTTTTAAAGTGATAATGATGATGGAAAAAAACTGTAATTTTAAGTACAAGTACACTACTTACTCTCTGCTAGGAATGCATGCTGTATACACATTGCATTTTAGGTACTAAGATGTTCATTTTATATAGAAAAAAAGTTATATAACTTAAATAAAATGTTTAACATTTCATGACCAATAATCAAATGACAATATTCCTTACACTTTCTTTACTTTTAATTTCCACCTTTTTTAACATAAGCCTGTGTTTTACGATAGACTTTTTTCTCCCTTTTTGATGGGACAAAGGTATTTCTCTTGTAAACTCAGAAGGATTTATCAGTTTACTAACAATGCCTGAATTGTCGTTGATAGTTAAACTATCAGCTCACCTGATCCTTTTTGAAAGAAAAAAGCTACTTTAATTAATTATGCTTGAAAGTTACATTAAAATTATTGAAATAGATTGAAACTATTTGGAGGTCTTTAAAAAGTGAAAAACAAGTGTTTTTTTTTGATGATGTTAGGAAGAATGAATGAGGAAACATTTTAATAATAAATAAATTAAAATTGCTTTACAGATTTTTGAATGCTTTACCAAATCTTCACCAAATCTGATAACAAGGGCACAGTAATGGTGATCTACTGGGAAAAACTATTTTCCAGGCTTGAGCTCACATTCCCATGTTTCCATGGCTACATGAAGCCAAAGGTTCTACAAACTATGTAACCAAAATGATTAAAAGAATAGAAAATTGATCTTATGAGAACAAGGTTCTATGTAACACTCCTTGGAATATAGAAGAAATGAAACTTCTCATTAGTTAGGAGAGTCATCAGTTGTTACCTAAATCTTCTTGTGGTGTGGGGACGGAGGGTAACAGAGGCAAAGTATTTAAATTTTCTACAAAGACAATTCTTAACAGTGAGTGTTGCTAAATAAGGGAACTGAATTTTGAAGAAAACCTTACATTGGTCTAAATTCTGATTGTTGAATAAGTAACACAGATCTGTAAGAATCAACTTATTTCTCACAAAAGAAATACATTTGTGTAACTTGCATTGTGCTAATCTTGGGTTATCCTAATCTCTGGCATAAAGATGTGCTTTTTATTAGCTGAGAATACAATGCAACCATGTATCTCTTTTTTACAGAATCTCATGTAACAGACACAGTTATGCTTTATAAATGTGGAAGATACTTTTAAGGAGATAAAATTTTTTGTTCCCAGAATGATTTTTAAAGAACATAGCCATTCTAATTTTCTTGCATAAATATGGTCCCATCTAACAGCAGCAATGGCAAAACTAGAGACCCAAATCTTCCATTCCTTCTTGGTTAATTTTCTCAGGATGGAACAGTAAGGATAACAGGAAATGTGACTGCTATTCCAGTATGCAAATTGTCTGAGGGAAGCTTTTCTCTGAACTCCAAGTTTGAGTTATTTTAGATAACTGCTGAGTTCCAAACTTTAGGCATAATCTGGTCTGAAAATTCATATGAATTTTGCCAATTTATTCAGTGAGATTTATATTCGAAAATATTTTTCCCCCAACATATAATAGTTATCCTTTGATAGCATAACAAGGGATGCACAATTATACTTTAGGGCCCTGATCGCTAACTACAATTTTATCATAGGGAATATACCAACATAATACTTGCATATTAAAATACATTTGCAAAAAAAATTGTATTTTGGTTGGTCTTTTTCTTTAAGCAATAATATATTGGAACAACAATATGGACTGAAAGCCCTGCTGAGCAAGCTGCAAATACATTTTTTTTCAGCAAATAAAAAAGAACCAAGAAATAAACTAAAACTAGTGTGTCCTTTTACTCATGCAATAATTGACTCAAGCCATGCTTGATTTAACAACTCTGAAAGAAAGAATGTGAGAACAGCCATCTTCAAACAGAAGCCAACTTCAGCTGTCCCAGGATTTGGCCTCTTATTTAAGATCTTTGTCAGGATGCCTTTATGTTGCCTACACATACTAATACATCCTTGCTTTGTTCACAGTACAATTTAGTTTCTGGAAAATCTGCTTTGATTTAACAATTCCCTTGAATATTGCCTCCCACAAATTCTCAGCTAACAAGGAGAAAGCCCATGTTCTTCACCAAGCAGAACCATCATGTACGAATGCAGTCAGTTGTAAAATAACCATTCAGTTGTAAGATATCTTACAGTTGTAAGATAAACCTTATAATCTTTCTGCTAATCCATTGCTTTAAAAAGTATAGCTTCCACTCCAATTGCTGTCTCCATTTGAGTTGACATAATTAAGTAGAATCACCTCAAGTCATGACCAAAGAACATTTGCATGTGATAAATTATCTACCACTCTAATGAAATAAAAGAAGAAAAAGAACTTTGATGATCTCATCTTGAGATATATTTTATCATCTCCCATTTCTTTAAATAAGAACACACAGGACACAAACACCCCCTACCCCAACTCTGAGTACCACCACACCAAAGTATCTCTCAGGACTGCTTCTGGAGTAAAGAAGATTCAAAAACCAGAAGCTTCCAACAGATGCCTCTTTGTAGGATCAGAATGGCAAATGCAGTTAGCATTTTAGTTTCTAATATAACAAACAGTTGCCCAGAGTAACACATCCCTTTTTATTCTACAAAACGTAAACTAGACTAGATAGGCAAACATAATTTAAAGAAAATACATACCTTCTCTGGTGGTAGGTATAGCTCCACCTAGATTTTTATTTACCTAAATTCATACTTTTTCTTTCATCTTCCTTTAGACTCTCAAACAGTTTTACACAAATACATTAAATGTAAGATGGCACAAAGCTGTGGATTTGCTCAGAAACTTAAGATAAACATATATGAAAAGTCATATGCCTATCAATCAAATAATTTGTCACTGTTCTATGTAATTCTTATTAATAAAAGAACTATATCTGCTTAGCCAAGCCAACTACCCCAAAGAATCTAGCTGGGCACGGTGGCTCAGGCCTGTAATCCCAGCACTTTGGGAGACCTAGGCAGGAGGACTACTTGAGCTAGGGGGTTCAAGACCAGCCTGGGCAACATAGCAAGACCTCGTTTATTCTAACAATAATAATAAAAAATTAACTGAGCATGGTGGTGCATGCCTGTGGTCCCAGCTACTTACGATGCTGAGGTAGGAGGATCATTTGAACCTGAAAGGTCAAGGCTACAGTGAGCTGTGACTGCACCACTGCACTCCAGCCTGGGTGACAGAGTAAGACCCCAAATCAAAAGAAAGAAAAAAGAAACACAAAGAAAAAATCCAAAATTACACATTCTTGGCTTGGTTGTTTAATTTCTCTTCACCTGAGTTAGTTCAAGGATGACAGAGATAGTCCAACAGGAGTTATAAACCAAACAAGAGAATTAACAAGCGTCAATCAGCTGATCAATTAGCTGTTTTTTTTTTTCTTCAGGTACATCTGCTTGAGATCCATCTCCTTTAAATTTAACCCACAGAGGCCCACTCATTGCGACTGCCCTTCTTCTACTTACTGGGAATTTGTTGGATCCTGTGAACAACGACAAATGCATCAGACAGTCCGACTTTCACTGGATGATTGGTTGAACTTATCTGTGTGACCAAGACAGGAATCTGAAAAAGAAAAAGCAGGTTGCTACATGTTAGATCTGAATGTCACACAGGGAGGAAAGGTAGTAAGATCTTGTTTCATGAACAAAACCATGGGAAGGAGATAAAAGACTAGAGAGGGAGCCAAAAGTATTAGAAAAGAGAGACATAGGAAACCAAAAAATAACATCGGTTTAGTGTTAGTGAGTGAATAGAGGAATCAAGAGAGTTCCCGGTTCTGGAGATGGCTATTTGATGTTGAAAGTAACAGATTCTCAGAGAATCTAACTGATGTTAGATGCTGCAATCTTATCACACATATAGGCACACCATGAATGCATTTAGTACTGGCTATAATTTTGGAAACAGAGATTCTCCTCTTACTCTTTGTTTTCCTAAAAAACTTGATTGTATATTTGCTTTTATAGTTTTAGAAAATCCTTGTTTATAAGCAGTTTTATAGACATAAAACCTAGAGAAAAACAAAAAAATGCATGGCTAAATATACATTTGCCAATATCATCATTGATTGATATCTAATTAAATTTGGCAATAATTTCACCATTCTGGTTGAAACTATTGTGAAAAACTTCTAAGTTCTTAGGGGTCATCTCAAGGTCACAGTTCTTAAATTGGAACCTAAATGAAACCACAATCTGAATGTGATAGATATTTCTAATATTCACAATTTAAAAATTAGGATAAATTGAGAATATATGGAAAATGATATATGTCACAAATGATATGAACTCTTAGAGTATATTTTTCCAGATTCAGAAAAGATTCATTGGAGATATGATTACTCTCTTTATTATCAGCTTTATAGAAACAAAATGGGAATGAAACCATCTTCAATAAATAAAGAAACAGGAAAGTAAAAGAAAAGAATAAATGCACCAAAAATGTCTTAAGGCAGAATAAACAGATTTGGGCTATCTATAGATAATTCATTAAATAATATGTTAAATCAGATACTGCTGATTGACAGAGTATCATTCTGTTGCCCAGGCTGGAGTGTCATGGTGGAATCATAGCTCACTGTAACCTCAACTTCCAGGGCTCAAGTGATCCTCCTGCCTTAGCCTCCTGAGTAGCTGGCTATTGTTTTTATTTTTTGAAACTTTTTTTTATTTTTTGCAGAGACAGGGTCTCACTATCTTGCCCAGGCTGCAAAATGAACTTCCTTTTGACTAACGATTAAGAGATTATATAGGTGTGTAGGTGTATGTATAAAAAAAACTATTTAGAAGTAAAGCCAGTATTGGGCAAATTAGCACAAGAATGAAGCTGTTATTGTCATGATCGCCTATTTTATAGAGGACTCTATATTTATAAGGATATGAAGCACCCAAGTAAGTGAATATATGGACCAAAAAGATGTCAAAACACCAAAACTCTAAAAACTTTTATTACTGGAAGCTATTTTCTTATCCTTTCTACAAATTTATATTCATCCTCAAAATGTCTCATGAGTCATCTAAGCTGGGGATGTCAGGAAGCCAAACTGAAAAAATAAAAACTCTAAACTACAGAAGATTTTTTTTTTAAACAATGTAGCTTCATTATTTTCAAGTGTCTATAATGGTTGCCTTTTCAAGATTAAAGTAAAGCTAAATTTTTACGGGGCCTCCGTATGATCTGTATTGAATCACACATTTCTGGTAAATTGGTTTTACAATTACATTCTCTCCAAAGGACAGAGAGAAAAGGAGCTCTCACACCAGTTAAAATATGCTTCTATTTTGACTTCTACAAGCATTCATGAATACTTTTTTATACAACAGTATAATTTTTGCTCCATATTACAAGATAGAGACAGGTTTATTCTTTGGTACACATGTTTCTATAACTGAGTTGCTGAAGCAAAGCAGGCATAGAAGCAGAAAGTGGTTGCAATGAGTGCACAAAATCAAAGCAGAAGAAGAGGTCAGGAGGAAGCAAAAGTGGAGCAGAGCACATTGGCCTTCGGAAGGAGCATCAAAGACAGAAACTGCTCGCTTCTCCACTCTGTGGTATCTTTCTCCAGCCCACAGGAACCCCACACAATCCCTGAAACATGAGCTTTTTACATCTGTCTCTAAAGCAGGGAGATAACAGCATGCTGCTTAATAGTTAATAGAATTGTATTTTCTCTGTCTGTTCTGGCCTGAAAACATCACCAAAACATTCATCTGTTTCCATTACAGGCCCAGCTATCTATCCAATAGGCAGCAGAGTATCTCAGCAAGGGTTTGATTGCATAGTATGTGTTCCAAGGTGTGAATCACATGTCTATCAAAGCTCAACTGGAAAAGAAGTACTCCAAACTCATTTTTGCTTCCTTGCTAATGTCCAATATGATGTTTAGTAATTTAAGATTAAAAACAACAGCAACAACAAAATCTCACAATATACTCCAAGCTTTCCGTTTTACCCATTCTTATTTGCCTGTAACCCTTAACTTCCTCCTTCGTTTTCCTTAAGTATCTGACCTGGACTCAGTGTTATCAATAGTGAATCTAATTTTTAAGAGTCACAGTCTTTTTCATTATTTTCAAAATAATAACCTGTAGCCCCAGTTACCTGGGAGGCTGAGGCAGGAGAATCACTTGAGCCCAGGAATTGGAGGCTGCAGTGAGCTATGATAGTGCCATGGTACTTAAGCCTGAATGACAGAACAAGACTGTCTCTAAAAAACAAACACACACACACACACTCCAAAATATTAATGCTAAGTTGTCTGTAAACTATACTTGAATAGAAGCGCTTTCAGTTAAATTTGACAATGTAAAAATCCATTTGCTTTCTGGACTATCACTAATAATTTGCACAATTATCTCAGTCTGTTTTTAGTGTACAGCTCCTGAACTCTTTTCTCTGTTAGGTATTGAGCAATGCATCTAACAGCATGAAAGTCAGGGTGAACTATCATCAAACAATCAATTCCTAACATGCCTCCTGCCCTCATCTCCACAATCATAACCTGTAGAAAATCTGGAATCAGTCAACTAACAGCATGAAGATGATAAGTAAAATCCACCTCCACTTTAAAACAGGGGTTCCAAATTTCCTTTCTTCATAAGCTACTGTGTGCCTCAGGTAAGAAAGAAGAAATTTCTGAGGGAGAAACTGCAGGGTGCACACAATGAGTGAATTTTCCAGCCAATATTTGTCATGTGGAAATGCAAGCCAAGCGCTTCTAGGGCTTTCTGAGTCCTCAAGAAAAAAATGCAAATCTGTATTTTTACTTGAAATGTTTTAATATTCAAATGTTGGCAACATATCTGTTTTGCAAACATATATGTACACATAAAACATTAAAAATATACATACAGTAAAATGTGTGCCCTTCGATTTGAAGACTGCTCACATTGAATTGACACATGAAGATTCTGAGTTTCATACAAAAACAGTGACGCAGCATGCTCACTTGAAGAAGCTTGCACCACTGGACTCAAGACAGTCCAGACTCTGGTGCAGACTTTACCTGGGACAATAGCTAGATAAGGTAACTTACTTAAACATGGCTTGGGAATTAAACATTAAGAGAAAAGAAAGGAAATTAAGGAAAATCTACACCCTGGGTTTGGGGGAGACACAGGGAACGTATCAGGCCTTTAACATCAGGGACAAAAGCATTCTTATGTCATGGAACATTGGAGCAAGAAGACCATATGTGGGCAAGGGTACCCACCATGTGAAAGAAACCTCTGATTGCCACATCAGGGATAAAGGACTGTGAGGCCTGGAAGGAGAAAGTGAAGAAAAAGCACCTAGAATGGTCACATAAATTGCCCAAGGAAAATGTAACCGACATTGCCAGAGCCCACACTAGAACAAGTTTTTATTTCTAAAATTATTTCTTTTGGGGGTGCTGGGCATAGTGGTTCATGCCTGTAATCCCAACACTTTGGGAGGCTGAGCCAGGCAGAACACTAGAGATCGGGACTTAGAGACCATCCTGTCCAACGTGGTGAAACCCCATCTCTGCTAAAAATACAAAAAATTAGCTGGGCATGGTGGCGCGTGCCTGTAATCCCAGCTCCCCAGGAGGCTGAGGCAGGAGAATCACTTGAACTCAGGAAGCAATGGTTGCAATGAGCTGAGATTGTGCCACTGCACTCCAGCCTGGGCAACAGAGTGAGACTCCGTCTTAAAAAAAGTAAATAAAATAAAATAAAATAATTTCCTCTGGGACACTGATCTTGCTACCTGGCTACTATATTTATTTATTTTTACTCACAGCATTTGCTATTGGAGCATTATAAAGTGAGAATAATTCAACTTACCATTTTCTTACACTAGGGAAAGTAAACAAAAAATGAAAATGTCAGGCGCTTCTATATGTGAGATAGCGAAAAAATAAAATCTCTCTACAAATGCAAATGAATTAGATCCCAAATAAAGCTGTGTAATAAAATTTTAATACTTTAGGTGTTTAAAATACAGGGAAGAGCTGTGATATAAAATACCTGTCTCTATATTTTTCTTAAAATTATTTCTTGAGAGTTGCTTTTAATCAGCATTTTATTCCACCTGGTTTTCTCATCCTTGTATTAGGTATACATGTACACGTATATTATTCTTTTCTGCACACACATTTATCAAGTGTCTTGGATGTATACACTATATTCACACATCAAATATTCTCATACATGCAGCCATAGTTATAGAAGGAAATTACTTTATATCTAAATGGTGGTGGTCTCACTGTTGCATTCTTTTTGGCCTTCTCTGACTTTCTTGAATTACCGGTTTTCCTATAAATTCTACAAGCTCAGTCAGTGTTCATCTTTTAATACTTTCAGGCTGCTAACCATGAGTGAAGGGTCATTACAGTTTAAATAAAAGAAATAATCTTCAAAAAAATTCAATGCATTAAGAGGCCCATTGAAACCTACAACTAATTAACAATGGTGATTTATTAACTATGCATTCTTCCACAGAAGCAGCAAATGTTACACCAAGGAACATTAGGTTTAAATACTTAAATGGTAGAATAGATTAAAAAGTGATTTTACTTAATAAATAGTAAAGTTCCTCTACATTGACCTCTTCTAAAATTTGCTGCTGAAAGAAATGGTAAAGTATTCAACCAAGAAAATGGGTAGAACAGGCTAAGTCCTGGGCTGAGCCTGACTCTTCCGTGATTTTTCTCCTGTTGCCATCTAGTAGGATTATATGACATTTTTATTTAAATTGCAGCATCCTAACCTAGTGACCATCCTTATCCATCATATAAGCTAGTGAAAAAAAACCCCGAATTTGCAATTGACACAGAAAGAGTCACATCCATCTATAGCTTGCATCTAGAGTGAATACAAATCCCATGTATATCAAGAGAATAGAGATTAAAAACAAGTCAGAGAAACTACAACTTCTAAAAGGTAAGAGGATTCTAGGATAGACAATATCAAGGACAGTAAAGACCCTTATTTCAAATCTCCAGCATTTTTGAAATACACTTCTTTTTTTTTGAGACAGAGTTTCCCCTCTTGATGCCCAGGATGGAGTTATAATGGCACAATCTTGGCTCACCACAACCTCTGCCTCCTGGGTTCAGGCGATTCTCCTGCCTCCTCCTCCTCCTGAGTGGCTGGAATTTCAGGTGTGCGCCACCATGCCCGGCTAAGTTTTTTGTATTTTTACTAAAGATGGTTTCTCTGTGTTGGTCAGGCTGGTCTCGAACTCCTGACCTCAGGTGATCTGCCCACCTGGGCCTCCTAAAGTGCTGGGATTACTGGAGTGAGCCACTGCTCATGACCTTTTTTTCTTTTTTTTGAGACATTGTCGCATTCTGTTGCTCAGGCTAAAACCCGGTGGCCCAACTTGGCTCACTGCAACTGCTGCCTCCTGGGTTCAAGCGATTCTCCAGCCTTAGCCTCCTCAGTAGCTAGGATTACAGGCATGTACTACCACGTCCAGCTAATTTTTGTATTTTTAGTAGAGCCTGTTGGCCAGGCTGGTCTCCAACTCCTGACCTCAAGTCAGCCTCACCCTCCCAAAGTGCTGGGATCACAAGCGTGAGCAACCACACCCAGCCGTTGGAATAAAATATTTTTTTCTGAGAATTGTTAGTTTTCTTGTTATACTATCAATAGACCAGAAATTTTAGGGCCATATCTATTATAATGAAGCAAAAAGTCTTCAGTATTTAATGGCAACTTATTATGAAGAAGCTGAGATTTAGGGTCATAGCTAATTACTAACAGGATAGAAAAATGGGAATTTAATTGCCAAATTCCATTAAGGTCTCTGGGTGTTTCAGGTTCCTTTTCTGTAAATGACAAAAGTAGCTACTCATGGTTTTTGTGAGAATTTTACATAATTTATTATAAATGCTTAGGTCAGTGCCTGGCATATATGAACAGCTCAAGAAATGCTAGATTTTATTAAATTTGGAGGTTATTGTTAAATGTGAATGTGACTTTCAGTTCTGGTTATGGCAGACAAGATTAAGATCATTTCTACTACTTAAATCAAGCAGAAAATGTGAATAAAATATGGAAAATATCAGTTGAAAACTTCAGATAGTTATCAAAGAACAAGGTCTTGAAAAGCCAAAATCCCGAAGAAAGGAAATCCCAGAAGTAAACCCAACACCACTTTCCCCATCAAAGCATTTGCCAATTTACAAGTAAGTGTTAAGAGAGTGAGAAGGTCTCATTGACTTAGCCCAGAGAGGTTAAGTAACTACCCGACTGCCTTCTTATACACTTTCTTTTCAATACATGATTGAATGGTTCACTCATTTTGATATCCTTGACTGTCTTTCCTGACTAGTCATTTTCATTCCATAGCTTAGCACATCACATTATATCAATCATATCATAGCCATTTGTGATCACAGGTAAGAATGATTTGCCTTTCCACACGGCCTTTGGGCTGTCTCATGGAGCTGAAGAAAAATATACGCATTCAAGGCCACTAAGGAGAAGGTCCACAGTAAATATCCAGATCTTTAGTGGAGCTCCCTGAAGGACTAGAAGAATAAGGTCTTACCAGAAATATTCTGGCCTTCATAAGGACTGATGCTCAATTTTGAATGTGCCTAGCTGCACAATATTAAAGTGATCTGTCCTGTAGTAACAGCCAAAAAAATAAACTGTTTGGTAGGAAGGAAACATTATCAATCCTAAAAGTACTTTGGTACTTTGTAAACAATGTCCAATATTTTATTTTTAAAAAAATCACCTAGCATTCAAAGAAGCATGCCAATGAATGAAAATCTAGAGGAAATAAAAAGAAAACAGGTCATGGAGACAGACCCACAGGTCATTTAGATATTGGAGCTACTAGGCACAAACTTTAAAATAATTGTTATTAGTATAGTCAAGGATATAGATGATATAGCTAATTTCATCAGGTAATTCAATCTATCTAAAAAACAACTGGATATTCCAAAATTGAAAAATGCATTATAATGAACAGTTGGTAATTTAAGAAGAAGAACTTCTTTAAAAATATTATTCTTTTTGTATTTTGGCTGAGTTCTAAGCAAACTCTATCTTTGAAGTTAATTAAAATATGCAGCTGTGTAACAATAAGGGCCCATAGCTTAAAATAGAATTTCAAATCTTTGGTTGCACAATACAGAGCTATAACCTCAGGAAAAATAACTTAATTATTTAAAGGAATCCATGCCTTCACAATTCCTCTCTACAATATGATTATAGAAAACAACAGGATCTTGGTGAAGAAACATCGAATATTATGAGCAGATCTTATTTTAAGCAGCAGTCGTACTTCCCTATTTCAACCCCATTATAAGTAAGATTGTTATAAGTGTAAATGTATTTTCTTATTTATTAATCATTCATCATTTAGTTTGTACTGCCAAAAATTATGCTATTGAAGAAATGACAATATTTGCAGCATGAAAGGATTGGAGGTCATATACGTGCTTAGCATGATTAGCACACTGAAATAGATAAATTGCATGAAGGCATTGAAAATGAATTTTTTTTAACTAAATGTATTCAATCCATTACTAATTTTAATGTAAAATTTAATTGTAATTGTAATTTACAATTTTAAAACAAGTCCCAAAATGGTGGTGGGTTTCGTGTAAATCAGAATTTTTCTTCTTATTCACATAAAATATAATGACACAAAACAAAGCTGGTGTTTAGCTTATTAGAAGAAACTTATTACAGAAAGAATTACACTTACTTCCCTGTCTATAATTCAGTAAGTTTAGCTCAGACAGGAACAGAAAATTTAGAATTTGGTCAGTTCTACAAATGAAGTAGGAATACCTCTCCTGACTATACTTGTAATTGTGTGATATGAAAAAAATCTAATAAGAAAGATTCTTAAAGAGCAAATATTAAAAAATACTTATTAGAAAAACAAATGAGACATAGATTTGTGAATTGTTATACATAATCTCTTTAGGCAGGAAAGACGTTTGAGCTGCCTTAGGATCATCAAATTAAAGTTTTTTACTCCGGATTTGTCCTTAACTAGCTCTGTGACCTCAAATATGTCATTGAATCTTTCTGACTCAGCTTGCTCAGCTATAAAATGAAGATAATCATGTATGATCTATTTCCATAATTAAGTCATAAACATTTATTGAACAGCTTCTATGTACCATGGCTATTGTAAAATGCTTAGGATACTAAGGCTATAGGAAATTGTTGAAGAATTGAACACTATAATGCATGTGAAAGTACTTTGTAAATGATAATACATGATGCAAGCTACTATTTTATGGTATCATGTTTAGGAATATTTTTCTAGCAGTGTGAGGAGCTTCTAGCTCTCACCCAAATGCAAGGGGACTCTATTTTGACAAATTTTACAAATAACAATTTGCTTTAGCAAAATAAAATATATAACAATTACTGAGAAGAAAAAAGTGGTAGACTAGAAAAGTAGAAACTGCTTTCTATCTTGGACATAAAAAGAACAGAACGGCAAATAATAAAGTAAAAATGACTTATATGAACTCCAAGTGCAGAGGGAAGACATTCTTCAGGACAAGAGCCTGGGAGTATCAAGAAAGCATTAAATTTGCCTGTCATCTTGAAACTCCCCATGACAAAACAGGAAAACCATAGTGGAACATTTTTCTTTGATAAAAATGAAGAAAAGAGAGGGCCTTTAAAAATACCAACCTAGAAGAAAGAACAGGAAGAATCAACTGTTACTCTGCAATGTGAGATATCCTTTGAGAACAGTATAAAAAGATGACAATTTTGATAATAATGACTGGCAAGAGAAACCACAATAAGAACACAAACCTCTGTTTTGACAAAGCCTCCAGTTGGGGAGACCTAAGACTCCAGACTTACTGACTTTGTGTCTTGCCAGAAACTTGACCACTGCTGGTTGAAACCATTGAAAACTAACACTGTAAAACGTCACTGTGCAGTTCCAGCAATACACTAGATTGCAATGAAAACTAGAAATGAATGAACCCTTTTGAGAAATATTCCCTCAGCTTCCAGGGAGTGTGACATAAAAATATGGTGGGCTCTGATATAAAAACATAGCCCTGTTTTTATCTCTTTGGAGAATCACCACATTGCTTTCCACAATGGCTGAACTAATTTACACTCCCACCAGCAGTGTATAAGCATTCCCTTTTCTCTACAACCTCACCAGTAAAACTACATTCAGCCCAGAAATCCCATTACTGGATATATAGCCAAAAGAATATAAGTCCATGTAACCAAATACCACCCGTTTCCCCAAAATCTATTGAAATAAAAAAATGAGTAGAGCAAAGAAAAAGTTTAGGGCAGGGAAGATTCTGTATGACACTATAAAGATGGATGCATGACATTACACATCCTTAAAACTCTTAGAAAGTACAGCATCAAGAGGGAACGCTAATGTAATCTAAGAACATTACGTGATATTGATGTGTCAATGTAGGTTTATCTGTTGCAAGAAATGTACCACTCTGGAGGGGCATGTTGATGATGTGGGAGGATGTTCAGCAGGGGAAGAAGAGTATGTTTAACCTCCGTGTATTTTCTGCATCATTTTGCTGTGAATCTAAAATTACTCTAAATTAGTCTGTTAATTAAAAAATAAATAAATAAATCATTCTGCCACAAAGACACATGCATGTGTATGTTAATTGCAGCACTATTTATAATAGCAAGGACATAGAATCAACCAAAATGCCCACCAATGATAGACTGGATAAAGAAAATCAGGTACACATGCCCCATGGAATACTATGGAGTCATACACCAAATGAGATTACGTCCTCTGCAGGGACATGGATGGAGCTGGAGGTCATTATCTTTAGAAAACTAACGCAGGAATGGAAAACCCAATACCACACGTTATCACTTATAAGTGGGAGCTAAATGATGAAAACACACGGCACAAAGAAGGGAACAAAACACGCTGAGGTCTACTTGAGTGTGGAGGGTAGGGAGAAGGAGAGGATAAGAAAAAGTAACTAATGGGTTCTGGTCTTAGTATCTGGGTGAGAAAATAATCTGTACAACAAAACCCCTGTGACATGAGTTTCCTTATATAACAAATCTTCACATGTACTTCTGAACCTCAAAAAAAAGTTTTTTTAAAAAAACCAATAAGCTTGGATAAAGAAACACAGAGAAGGATATATCCTATAATTATATCCTATGTACACGATGGCTCTCAAGTAAATGAAAAATTCCATAAAAACGTTTTTAAAGGAATAGAAATATCTGACGTGGTTATAGAATTGTTTCAAAGTTGGCCTATTTCATTGTAATTAAATTATGTTTCACTTTTTGGAATAGATGGTTTTCAGAAGATTTGACTAAAGTGAATTCTTTCTTTATCCTCAACATCCCTTTTATAATCTGGGATTCATTTCTCAAGGAAAAAGTAATCCCTCAGTTGAAAACAAGGTATTGAGTCTGTATTATTATAAATACCCCTTAACCTATAGGTTAATAATGCTCATTATCATTTCTCATGGTCCAGGTTTCTCTCATAATTAGACACCATCTAAAACATCACATCTGCACTTCTTGGAACTTGATTCCTATATTCTTTGTCTAACAGACCTCAATTACTTTGTCAAAAGAGTTGGAAATCACACACACAATTATTCTCGTCTAAATATTCTGTAAATTTAAGGCTACAATTCAGTAAATGTTCATTCTTTACTTTGTCAATCTGTTAAAATGAAACAAACCATAAGTTTAAACTCCCTTGTTCTTTCTATCACTTAGGTCTCTAATTAATCTTTCTTACCCAGTTTCAATAAACATTAGCCAAAGGGATTGTAAGCTCAGCTGTCCTGGAACTCTCTCAGTACTGGGTCATTGAGCCACGTAAGTTTTCATGTCTACAAATGCTTTTGAAATTAGAACCAAAATATATCACAGAAATCAACAAGGTGAAAAAAAAACCTAACAAAATATTTAAATAGAAACATTTAGATTTAGATGAGAAATCCCTCCAAATTGGATTTTTTTTTTCTTAGAGACATTTCACTCTAATACCACTAGCATATAATTACCAAATAATTTTATGAAATTGATGGGTCCTTATGCCAACAATATCAGAATACAAAACAAAGAGCTAACAATCAATGAACCCAGAAAATTAAAACTAACTCAAATATTTTTTATGAAGCAAAAGAAACCAAGAGGCAAGAAAATGATTTGAGGTTCATGACTATAAAATGCCTTTTTCTTGACACTTAGAGGAAAGACAGCAGTCAAGAACAAGGGGAAGGGAAAGAATTTATCAATACATCACTTACTTCTTTGTATCCGAAGATGATGCGTCCATCCATGAGCAGGGTTGCCTGGAACGTGAAGCTTCCCAGGTTATAATTATCCTGGAGATGTACATGGTCCCACTGGACCACAAGTGCTGTGCCTATAAACCCATTTAAAAAAAGAAGAAATGCAATGAGAAAAACATACCAATCAATTCCGATGGGAGATTTCACAAAAATGTTTTTGCATCTGGCCTTCAAATCTGGTAGTTGTACTATTTCAATTTTATGTGGTTAATCAAATTCTGTTACTGAAACAGCATTTGGGATTTTTTTTTTAAGGATTGACTATTCTCTAAATATTTAGTAAAATATAACCTCATACTGAGGTTAATATTGAGCTATCGCAATGTGGGGGAATTTTGCCTTAGGAATTTTATTAATGTTAATGGGTACTGTCTGCTTAAATTTCTATAAGCCAGTTTCAAAATGCAGCCCAAGTGGATTGAATGAACTTCAAATGCATTTGACAAATGCTGAGAGAGAAAGAAACACATTTTAAAAGTTAGGACAACATACAAAAGGCCTGCAAATGTCTTTTCCATACTCAGAAATATACTTTTCCACACTGAAGGAGTTCCTTGAACACTAATGGGAATTTTCTCGTTGGGTTCACAACAGTTGTATCTCTGTCTTTGTTGTGTTTCTTCCACGAGGCTGCAAGCAGCTCAAAGGACCTTGGGCTAAGATTTTTGAAGCTCCCTTGAAGCATAGGATGGAACTCCAGTGCTGTATATTATATTCTGACTCCCTCAGTCAGTGTTTACTATGAACAATTAACATGAAATAAACACTGAAACATAGTTTAATAGTCACCAGTGAGAATTCATATTTTTGTTTTAACTGACATTGTGTAGTCTCTTTTTTAAAAAAAAATGAGCTGCTAAGACTTCTTCACTCTAAATATTAGATTTTTCTGTTCAGCTTAAAAAAAATTACTGCCCAAAAAAGTTTTGTTGAAAATGAAAATCATAGAACTAAAAGCACAAATCTTATCCCCCATCAATAAATATCTGATATATTTAAAAATTACAATGGCATGGAAGAATTAATTTTCAGTAACTATTTGGTGCTATTAGTAATATCTCTTGAGCTAGCTGACAACTTTAAATAGACATGTTATTTCAAATATTTTGAAAACCCTATTGTAAGTCTTTAAAGAATGTTGAAGTATACAAATGGACTTCTTTTGAGGCGAAACTTTAAAAGTTTTTTAAAGAAAAAATTGAACTTGACCTTGGTGTTTTTAGTCATTATTACTGCTTTGAGTGAAGACCACCCAGGTTTCCTTCCATGAGCATCTCTCTGTCTATATTGTCCTTTTGGAAAGAAAAAAGATAAGGAGAGGGGAGGGGAGGGAAAGGGGGAAGGGGAGAAAGGAGGAGAAAGAGGTAGAAAGAAGGAGGGGAGGGGAGGGGAAGGGAGGGGAGGGGAGGAGAGGAGAGGGCAAGAAGACAATAGCCCGGAAACTTCCCATGATTTTATAAGTATAGGGATTTTCTAATTGTGAAATGCCTCCTAACTTCTTTTTCCTTCGCACGTCTACAACCCCCAAGCTCTAGTCTCTTCCCTATTCTCTAGTTACTTCTTTTTTTTTCCTGAAAGATACATTTATTTTTTAACCTTTTATCTTCAAATGCATTTTTTTCTACTATGCCATTATGAACATTCATTGATTCATTAACTGAATAATTTATTAAGGGCCTAATGAGAGCCAGCCATTAGGGATTCATAGTGAACCAGACAGATATCATACATAAATAAACGAAAATGCCAGTACAGAACAGGCACTGATCAACTACAATTGTCCTCTGAACACATCACAGTTGAAAACACTCACCGACAACAATGTAGCCTAGAAATATTGACAAAAGAAGAAAAAGCTGTCATGAATGTATAAAAATACGTAGATACTAGTCTGTATTATCTAGTTGCCATCATGCTCTGCTGATCCAGTGAAAACAATGAGCCAGAGGGCAGAAGACTTAGACTTGCACCTTGTCTCTATAAAACTCTGTGTGTAAACTTGGACACAATTAATCTGCATGAACCCGTTTCCTCTCCTATAACATGGGAAGTATAATTTTTGCCTTCAAGCGATTTTTGCATTAAATACAAGAAAACCTACTTACCCTTGATTATTTCTGAAGGGTAAAGAGAAGGCTATATAAATTAAAGTTTATAATGCAAATTCTGAGGAAAAGATTCCTAATATTTTGTTAGTAGCAGGTTGTTAAAAATCACACTGTACATGCTAACGTTTATATTATGTAACAGCACAGCTCTCTCAACATTTACTGATCTAAATTTTCTGACCTGCTACTGTCTTCGCCAGAGAAGATTGCTTTCCTAAATTGTTGAGTTTCCAATCTTTAAGTATGCTGCCAATGATTCTAACCAAACTTGAAAATATTTCAGAAAGTTGCTGTGGTATAAAAAGGACTTTGCGAAGAGCCTTACAGTATTTAAAAGTGTTTCACTCATTTAATAAAACACAAGCTTTCGTTATCATTTTGTTTGAACTCAATATTTCTCAATATTAGATTCCTATGGAATAAGTCACTATACAGAAGATATTTCAGTGGGTAAAAAATACATGCATTCTTGAATAATAATGCTTTTGTAATTCCCAGAAATAAATACTCACTTTGCATATTTAATTATTTTTATTCATTCATTGAATAATTATTTAGGGTCTATGCCTATTAAACATCTATGCAGGGTACTGGAGATAAAATGATTTCTTATAAATAGCCACAGCCCTTGTTTTTAAAGAACTTAAAGTTCAGTTGGAGTAGTATACATCAATTTTTTAAAAATCATTCAAATACAAGTAAAATTCAAATATTAAGAGCTACCTAGAAACAAGGTATATGAGAATATATAAAGAGAGACTTATTTAATATGCTTTATGATTTTGATACCAACAATATAAAAACGTGGTCATTAGAATCATGTGCCCATAAGTCAACGACCCTAATATCATCTAGCGAGTGTTGGAGTTTGGATAATAGTCAATTTTCATTAAATCATTCATTATTTCCTCAGGATAGATTCCCAAGGCAATTTTGTATGGGAATCATAGAATACGTTTCAGATAAGTTTCTGGCTGCAGTTTTGCCTCAAGCATACTGTATTTACATTCTACTTGCACATCCTTGGGTGTTAGCACCTCGTGAGGTTTTAAAAAATGGAAGAGAATATAACAGTTCCTAAAATAATAGAGAGGAATCATTATTATAGTTAACATTTAGAGTTACTTAATATTGGATCATACCTTGATGTTACTCAAATTGTTCCAAGTGTATTCCTAAGGTGAATATCTAACTATGTCTAGTATCCCATTGTGCTATTTGGACCTGTAAAATGGCTTCATCACACTACTCAGAAGATTGCTTTTAGCAAAATGATCATATTTTTCCAAGGCTACTGCTACCATCAATTCTATTCCAACCACGAGTAAATTTCTTCCTTGATCATCAGAAATAAGAGCAATAATAACTCTGTTCACCCCAAAGGCTTGTATTATTTGCAGGTATAAAATTGTCATTTGAAGAAATAAATACCGTTTGTGAATGATAAATACACAGAAAATTTTATATTTAATTAATCTTTCCAATATAACTCTTTGTTACCTATAATTTATTTTCTCTACCAAAGATACAGCTTTCGATAAGATGTTGAGATGAAAATTCATTTGTGTCTCCAAGACCTTGAATATCTCACTTGGATTTTGGCAGTACTTAATGATATATTCTAGTTTTTTCTCTACTTTATATGTCACAAAAAGTAATAGCAGGGATATATTGCTCTTGGTATATTTGATAAATCTTAACAGGCTCTCACTCATTTTTTAAAGTCAAGAAGACTTTATTTTCTTAAGTTGAACTACGCACACAAACTACTTTATACTTTTAAAAATACGTGTTAATCTTATGGATACATACAAGTCATAAGTTCTAGAAATTTTATATCAATATATTATGCCACTTGCGTCTACTGGAAGATCAGAACTAACAAAATTATCCTGATTTCCATTTTTTTTCTGATGGAAAAATTGGAAAACTGACTTACTGAAATAGCATCAAAAACTTATTGAAATCCATCAAAAATGCATTTGCTTTGAGGTCTTGTCTACAGCAACTCATTTCTGTTGTGTATAGTAGATGTTAATAAACATGTTGGATAAATGTCATTTGTGTACTTTATAAATCTTAACAGTTAACAGTATAACATTTGTCATCTCAGACCATTTGCATCAGGCAGTTTACACACCAAAAAATATAGAGTTCACAAAAACATTAGCATGAATCTGAGGCCTGAGGTTAAAAATTTATATGCAGCAAAAAATATGCTAATCAATACATACCATTATCAAAATATCTGACAGTTGAATTTCTAGATACACTGGGATCGAAATTTGCCATTAAAGGTGCTATGTACTGTGTGGCTGTTAGCATTCGATGTACAACTTCTCCAGTGTATATGAAACCTAAAAACAGAAAAATAGGAAACATATTCAGAAAAAGAAGGCCATATAAAATTATGATTAAAATACTTCCAACTCCATTACAGTCATATTTTGAAAATAAAATGTCACGGTAGCTGGAAAAAAAGGAACATATTTAATATCTTAGTGTCTAATTAACAATACTTGGTCTGGATTAAGTAACAAATTCTCATATGATTTGGTAGAACCTTGCAGACTGGCAAATACAAAATCTATAGCAAGCACAATTTTAATTGTGGGAAAAGTGACTATTATCTGGACGAGATTATTAGGCTAAAAAATGCTAATACAGTATCATAAGTAATTAAAATATTCAATTTGCCATTATTAATCCCTTGTTATTTTAACACTAAGTTACCACGCAAGTCTTTTGAATGAGTGAAATCAGTTTCATGATGTTTATTTAACCTACCATAGGACATTTTAGAAATGACACCTGCTAAAATGCAGAAAATGTTTTGGTGCTTTTTTTTTTCCTTGAAAGTTGAAAGGGTGCTAAACACCCACAGTGAAGTTTTCACATTTCTTGGATTGCTCAAGTCTCTATATTATCAGCACACTGTCAAGAAGATAAAGTCTATATGTTTGCAGATAAGATGGTAAAACATTGACCATGCACAAATGCCTCTCTATTTAGAGATTTAATCAATGCCAGTCTATTCTAGCAGTTGGATAATGAGAGGGAATTTACTATGGAGGACTTCGGCTTTGAATTAACTTTCAATAGCTCCTATGTTACAAGTCTAACCCACTTTCAATTTTTCACACTAGGTTTATTTACTTTGTGGATTATCCATGACAAATTGTTAATCCTGTGCTGGCTTCTTGCCTACAAAATCTTTAGCTGCCTGAAAGGAGAGTCAGCTCAGGAATTGCTAACTAATTTTAATATTAATCTCAGAAATACACAATTAAGATACATATGCAAATGCACACACACAAATAAGATGCAAAGCAAATTATTTATGACAATGCAATGTAATGTTTGGCCAGTCATGAGTTAATTAGATACCCAAGACTAATATAAATCATTTTTCTATGTTCACCAGAATCAATAAAGAAGCAATGCAATATTTGAAGCTCAAAAAATGTTAAACTTTGATAATTCATTTTATGGTCTGAATAAATATTTCATTGGCATATTGCAGTCTTCATTGTTTCAAATTCCGAATTGTGATGTTCCAAATTCTGCAAGTTATTGCAGATTTACACCTATAGTTATTTACTTAGAAATTAATTTCTTTTTGGCAACATCTTTCCTTTGACTATCTTTTAACTTTTCATCAAAAGCATAACTGAACTATAGCTATTCATCTTAAAAAATATTTTAACTGGAAAAATCTTCAATGTGTATTTTTAGCAGCATGACTTCTTGCTTATTTGCCAAGCACTCTTTTAAAATAAATACCTGATGTCTTAAGCAGAATTTTGTACATTTGTAATTTCACATAGCGCAAGTGTATTAAAAAATGTTATGGTGATATGGTCATCGCTTTTATTATATTTCTCTCCAGATTTTCAGAGTCATACTCCTAATATTCAAAGTGTAATATCACATCCTTAACATTATAAACATGAAGAGTAACTGTTTTTCAGGGTCTCTGTCTTTTCTCCTATCCTCACCAGCATGCACTTATAATTTCATCATTAAAATGAATACAAAAATTCTATAGATACAATCTTTTAAGGGAAATGTCTGAATGAGACTCTGAAAGTGTTATGCTAGAGAAAATAGCTCCAGGTAGGTTATTTCTCTTCTTTATATTCTCCATGTACAAATAGAAGAAACTGCTTAACTTGGAGAATGAAGGGCAGTTATTCAAGGAGGGAAGATAATTTTAAATAAATACAAAATCCATTCCCCAAGACAACTTTGTAAGAAAAACAGAAGCAATCCCTAAAAATATACTGTTGCAAAATGTAAGAGCATTGATTATTTCAGACACTTCATACTTACTGTTAGTTTTTAAATAAATTATATATATATATACACTTTCCCCTCAATGTTTCTACATAGATTTGTCAGGAAAACTGCTCTCCGCTCTCAATAACCCAGTTTTCAGATCACAGAAACCATTAACTGTTATTTCTTTTGATTGGGAAAATGTTTCCCAAATCTACAATTTCTCAAATGTCAGAAGGGAAATTTCAAATTGTTTCCAAAGAAGTCAGTAGAAATATAGAATAATTTGTTAACATGTAAAAGCCATAGATATAGCTTGATTCTTTTATTACTAGAATATTAAAATAAATTATATTACTATGAGTATTAAGGTTGCCACAACTACAAAGAACAAGAAACTGCTACTACAATTCCTAGCATGTCTGGCACTACTATTACGACTACCACTATTTATACACCACCATGAAAAAATATGAAAAAAAAAAAAAGAAAGAAAAAAACACTATTCTGCAAAATGAGTTTCATTTTACTAAGTCAAGGAATATTTGTTTGTTTTTCTTGGCCATACTGAAAGTTAATTTTATCAATATCTCAGGTTAGTTTCTAATGACCAAGAAATAAAATTCTTGACTTCTTGGTGAAGCCTGTCTCATGATAGACTTTACCTCGTTCTCATTATGTTTCTATATTTTAAAAATATCACCTCAGTAGTGGTTAATAATTGAGTGGAAAGAAACTTTACAAGCTTTCAGGGGAATGTAACTAGGTGTTAAATAAGAAAGAGCTATGCAAATTAATGCAACAAAACTCCAAAGCTTTAAAGGCACTCATACCCACCAACACACCACTAGACATTTACTTCTTTACTTTGGCTCTTCTGGGCATGCCCAGTTAAATATAAATATAAATATAAATATAAATATAAATATAAATATAAATATAAATATATGTCTATATATAATATATATGTTTTTATGATCCTTCATGATTTGGGGTAATTTAAGCAATCTTTTTTTATTACTATTATACTTTAAGTACTGGGATATTTGTGAAGAACATGCAGGTTTGTTACATAGGTATACAGGTGTCACGGTGGTTTGCTGCACATATCAACCTGTCATCTACATTGGGTATTTCTCCTAATGCTATTCCTCACCTAGATCCCCACACCCCAAAAGGCCCTAGTGTGTGATGTTACCCTCCCTGTGTCCATGTGTTCTCATTGTTCAACACCTACTTATGAGTGACAACATGTAGTATTTGGTTTTCTGTTCTTGTGTTAGTTTGCTGAGAATGATGGTTTCCAGCTTCATCCACATCCCTGCAAAGGACATGAACTCCTATTTTTTTATGGGCTACCTAGTATTACATGGTATGTATGTGCCACATTTTCTTTATCCAGTCTGTCACTGATGGGCATTTGGATTGGTTCCAAGTCTTTGCCATTGTGAATAGTACTGCAATAAACATACATGCATATGTGTCTTTATAGTAGAATGATTTATAATCCTTTGGATATATGTTTTTACTATTTTATTTACATGTCTTTGTAGCCATTTGAAAAGCTAATCATACAATGTCTCGTTTGCTTACTGTGTGATTCTACTATAAATAGCACTCGTTTGCTCATCTGCCTTTGCAGAAAAGCCATTTATGCAGATAATTTGGGACTGAGAAAGACAACTTCATTTAAAAAAATCAAGTTAAAGAAGTAAACATATTTTGTTCTTTGAATCTCAAATAATAGTGAACACATGGCCACTCCCTTTTGCCTTAACAACTATTAAAACCAGAGTCAAATTCTGAGTTCATTTGTAATCAACAGCTTTGTTTTTGTACCTTGAAGAATTTCCTTGGGCTGCTTTCTGTAGGTGGTCTCTAGTCATGTGAATAATCTGCTTTTCTATCTGGAAGCCTCAAGTCATTTTGGGGATTCTATCATTGTAGGTCTTGTCATGAATAAATTCCAATCAATCATTATAGATTTATTAACCTTAACTATGTATGTACTAACCAGAAACATTCTGATAATGGTGAAATTAACCAGTATCTATATAGGCCTTTGCTAATTATATTAATTTCATGTATTTTCTTTTGATTCTTTCTGTTTCCTTTCCTTCTTTCCTTTTTTCTTTCCTTCCCTCCCTCCCTTCTTTCCTTCTTTCCTTCTTTCCTTTCTAGAGTCTTGCTCTGTCACCCAGGCTGGAGTGCAGTGGCATGATCTTGGCTCACTGCAAAGTCCACCTCCCAGGCTCAAGTGATCTCCTATCTCAGCCTCCCAAGTGGCTGGGATTATAGGCATGCACTACCATGTCCAGCTAATTTTAATATTTTTAGCAGAGACATGGTTTCACTACGTTGGCCAGGCTGGTCTTGAACTCCTGGTCTCAAGCAATCCACCGGCCTTGGCCTTCCAAAGTGCTGGGATTACAGGTGTGAGCCACTGCACCCAACCTTCATGTAGTTTTTTAATTGTATTATTGCACTAACTTTAAAAAGAATAATGGTGCAATTAGTATTATTTCCATTTATTAAATCAAGTATTTAATAAGACTTTGTAATTTGCCCAAAGCCACATGGCTACAATAGGTCTTGTGATTCCAAATGTTATGGGCTCTCTACAATAAATTTTTGCAGTCATTCTGTGTCCAGCCTTACATCAGGTACATTAGAAGAAAGAAAGTTAGGCAGCATTCCTTTTACTTCTCTTGACGTCATTTCTAAGGCAACCACTCTGCAGGCATGCTGACAGTCCCCATAAACAAGTTAAAGTTGCCACCAGATGACAGTTCCCACAACTATACAGTAAGTCCTCACTTAACATCTATAGGTTCTTGGAAGCTGTGACTTTAAGGAAAAATATGTAAGGCAACCAATTTGAGCACTGGCTAATTTCTATCAGTCAAAGTTAAGTTCTTATGGCATATTTCTGGACACAAAACCTCACCAAACTTCGAAATAAAGACCAAAAACACTTCTAATAGTAAATATTTAAACGAACTTGAGCTCTACATACATTTAAGAAAGGTTAATAAAAACAGGTAAGATAGTTATTTACCCAGTTATTTTATTTCTGGGTCACAGGTGGCCAGAGCATTTCCTGGCAGTTAAAGGAGTGAGGCAAATACCAACTCTGGGCCAGATGCCATCCCATCATCGGGCACACTCCCACATACACCCACACTCAATCACACTGAGACCATGGAGGGCACATTGACGTGCCAGTAAATCTGATGTGCACATCTTTGGAATGTGAGAGGAAACTGAAGGACCCAGAGAAAGCCCATGCAGACATGGGGACAACATGCAGACTCCACACAGACAGTGGCCCTGGCTGGGAATCAGTTTTTTATTTGTTTGTCTGTTTTCTTCTCACCAACCTTGGGAATGAAGTTGAACAGAACAACTTTATTCAAGGACCTGCTATATACTCTCCCTCACTGAATTTTATACCTAAACAAGGAGGTTGAGGAAGAAAAGATTTATTCTGTCTGTGTGAAAATTCCAGCATCTGTGCCTTAGAGCAGAGTGGTGGCCACCTCAAATCATGCTACTTTTATTGTAATACTAAAGCCTCTGTTATTTTAATTGGAAGATTTTATAAATAGATTTACATTATATTCCTCTATTGTAATTCACCAAATGCAAGGCAACCAATTGATATGGGAATTACACATGGTGAGGTAACTCACTTCCTGGTAGAATAAAATTATTTTCTAGTGATGTGACTGAAGTTACTTAGCCTCTGTATACCTCAGTCACCTAATCTGTTAAATGGGAGTGTAATGGAATCAATATCATTCGGTTGTTGTGAAGGCTGAAAGAGTCAGTACTATAGACGAATGCTTAAAAATTGCAGAAAACCAATGAATCACTTACATTTGCTCTAATTTTTACCCCTTGAAGCCTTTTCTATAAAATATATATATGCATTAATCTTAGATTTATGCTAGGATATTTACATAACTTTAAAACCGTGCTTCAGATCTAAATGTATGTCATGTGTTTTACCTGCCTTATTCCTGTGTGAGTTAAGGTACACCATTGATCCTTAACAAGATGACAGGTAAGAAAAAGCTGAGTGTCCAAAGTTCTTGGTTTGATATATTTCTCCTTATATTCTGATGGAACAAGCACTTTGTAAAAATATTAACCTCCTATTGGTGACAAATGGTTGTTTTGTTTAATTGGAAGTGTCAGAGTAATAAAGGAAGCACAAAGAAGCTATAATTGCTTGTGAAACACTCCGTAGAACTTTAATGTGTAAGGTGTGGTATAAAATATTCTATTTTATCATCTTTTAGTTAATATTTTGGACCCAAGAGGATAGGCTGGAGTTGATGGGTATGCCTGTAGGGCATTGAACATTTGTAGTTAAATGCTGCCTTTAGAGTACAAATGATCATGGTATATATCATCTTTGTTATGACATGTATACTGTTATCGCTACACATTAATCAAATAGATCTGAAATTTATGATCTTTTATCCATAAGGATTTGAAGACCTACTTCTGCATCGTAATCTTTCACTAACCTTATACATGCTCCACTTCTATTCATGAAGAACTGAATTATTTTACTGAGGGTTTGTGGTTATTACTTATCAACAGCTCAGTGTTGATGGTAGACAAGTTCCTTGAACAACTTGATGAGGTCTCAGAACAATTCAACTTATGTTTTGCACAAATTGTATTTTGTAAATCATGATACATTTTCATATGCTATAAACTGCCTTCTTTAATATAAATACTTGTCATATTTTTAAATATGACCATGTGTGGCAGCAATTGATAATTTGAAAATTAAAAGTTGTGGTGAGTTATCTGGTAATGTAACTGTCTGCCAGCTGCCACAGTACAATGACAGGTTTTATTTAATAGGCTTCCTCTGAATAAAATTGGTGCTACTAGACCGCATAGTTCACTATGAGGATATCAGCTTGTATATGCAAACTAGATAGTTAATTAAAAAAAATGAAGGAAATAAATAGAAGCATTCTGAAATTCATGGGAGTTTACTAATCACTGGTTACTAAGAAGAAATCTGTAATATTGTTAATCATCAAACACATTCCCTTTACAATTTCAACCAGCTATCAAGTGAAAATATATTAAGGGTTTTTTATATTAAATTATATCCATCAGTTCTTGGAAGCAACCTATAATATTGTCAATCACCAAATAGTTCCCATATTTATACTTGTAACCAGCTGTCAAGGTGAAATATATCAAATATATTTTGTATACAAAATAAAAATATATTTAGATGTGTTAACATATGTCACATATCATAGATTCCTTAATTTTATTGGCACAAGGCACCACTGGGGACTATAAACCACAACAAAACCATTCCTTGGGGGGAAAAAGCAACAAGTGACAACTCAGTTATCAGCTGCAAATTATGTTCATAAAATTGCCAATATAAAAATTTGTGTTGACTGTATAAAGAACCTCTCCCTAAGTCCAGAAAAACAGGAGCTGAGAGAGAGGAAGATAAGACAAAAAAGAGACAAACAAATAAAAGCCAAAAACCAAAAAAAACCCAAAACTTCCTCCTGAATTTTCATTTTGAACTAACAACAAAATGGTTGATTTTAGTTCTTGTCTCCTCCCTCTTGTTCCTCAAAGAAATTATTGTAACATGTTCTTAGTTAATCACGTTAATTCCTCCTAGTGGTCACTGTCAACAGTTGCCCTCTCTACCTCCTCAAATGCTCTAATTATCTAGGATTTCTAGATAAGGGTTCATCAATACTGCAGACTATGCAGGCCAACCCTTGGACTTTTATAGTAGACAAAATACCTGACTTTTCATGGAGACACTGAACTACCCATCAAGTTTATTTCCTCTATTAGGATAAAACCAAGCACTATTTCAAAAGCCTTAATCCTGCAGGTAGAGTAATGGCAGCAATATGGCAGAATAGGGGTTTCCAGCACTTGTCCACTCTCAGAAAAATCAATTTAAGCAACCATCCATGGACAAAAATACCTTCACAAGAGCTAAGAAATCCCAGTGACAGATTACAGCATCTAAGAGGCTCCCTGAAATAAGAAAAGACACATTGAGGAAGATAGGTAAGGCAATTTCACATTACCCATATCATGTTTCCTCCAAGCCTATGCAACTCAGTGCAGACAAAGATACTCTCCAGGTGAGTAAAGTGAGCAGCACCAAGTTTTGCTGTAGACCTCAACACTGGCCTATTCGAGTGAAACCTGTCAGGCTGGCCAATAGAGACCTAAGCTCCAGGCTGGCCCATGTGACTCCAGACTCCAGGCCCACCCCAACAGCAGGCCAACACTTGCAATCCTAGGTTCCAGGCTGGATGATGTGGCACCCAGTACCAAGTAGTTTGGCCTTCACAGACACAAGCTTCAAGTAAGCCCCTGCAAGCACTTCTGCCAGGTTGATTCCCATAGACCCAAGATGTAGGCCCAAACCTATTGACCTGGGATCCATGCCCGCTATGCAGACCCAGGTACTAGGATTGCCCAGTTAATCCAGCTCCAGGCCTGCATCTGCAGACCCAGGCACCAGGTCAGCTCCTGTGGACCCAAGCATTAGGCCCACCCAAACACTGGTCCAGCCAGCCTGCCCAAAAACTCCAGCCTGCACACAGACTTTGTCAGCCACCAGCACTGACTTTCTGGATGGACTGAGTGGTGAAGGGCATTCTTTTTCAACATCAGTATATAAAGATTTAAAGAAGTGCCTATTTCATCAAATGCAGAGTACATTACCAATGCAAGGTAACATGGCTCACAAATAATCAAAACATGACAGCACCAAGATAACCAAATAAAGCACCCGTGACAGACCTCAAAGAATTGGAGATCAAGAATTGAAAATAATCCTCCTGAATCTCAAGAAATTTAACAAAGTGATAGCTACCATGTAAAAAAGAACCAAACAGAAATTCTATAACTGAAGAACACACTAACTGAACTGAAAAAGTCTATACAGAGTTTCAATAGCAGACTTTTTAAAGCAGGAGAAAGAATCAGCAAGCTTGAAGACAGAGCATTTAAAATCACCTGGTAAGAGAAGTAACAACAAAATAATTTTAAAACGAGTGAAGAAAGCCTACAAGAATTATGAGACATCATTAAGTGAACCAATATATTCATTATAGGAGTTTGAGAAGAAGCAGAGAAAGAAAAAAAGGCAAAAGCTTATGTATAAACAATGACAGAAAACTTTCCAAATCTGAAGAGAGAAATGAACATCCAGATCCATAAAGCTCAAAGAATCCCAAATAGTTTAGACATAAAGAGAATCACAAAAACAAGTTATTAACAAATTCTCTCATGTAAAAGATACAAAATTTTGAGAGAAACAAGAGAAAATGTATTCGTAACATAAAAGGGAATGTCTGTAAGGCTATCACGGTGTTTCTCAGCAGGAACCTTATAGGGCAAAAGAGAGTAGAATGATAAATTCAAAGTGTTGAAAGTAAACCAGCACTGACCAAGAATACTATACCAAGCCAAGTTGACTTTTACAGTGAAGAAGAGAGACAGAATTTCCCAGATAAACAAAAGACGAGGGAATTTATCACCATTAGAACTACCTCACAAGAAATGGCAAAGAGAATTTTTAAGGTGAAATGAAATGATAGCAACTAACAATATGAAAATATATGAAAGAATAAAACTCACTGTGAAGGTCAGAATGCAATCACATGCAGCTACTCTTATATTCCAATGGTGGTCCACAACTCACTCTTAACTCTAGTATAAATGTTAAAAGACAAAGGTACCAGAAATATAGCTATAATAATTTATTAATGGATACATAATGAAAAAGATAAAAATTATGACATCAACTACAAAAAGTAGGACAGGGGAAGTTAAAGTGCAGTTTCTGTATGTGAAAGAAGTTATGTTGTTATCAGTTTAAAACATATGCTATGACTTTAAGACATCCGATGTAAGCTTAGTGGTAATCACAAAGGAAAAATTGATGGTAGACATAAAGATAAAGAAATTAAAGCAAATCATGACAAAAATATTATCAAATCAAAAGGAAGACAAGAGAAAAATAAATGAAAAAGAGCTATAAAATAGTTAGAAAACTATTAACAAAATGGCAATCGTAAGTCTTTACCTATAAATAATTACTTTAAATGTATGAATTACATTCTTTAATCAAAATACATATGGTGGTCGAATGAATTTTTTTTTTAAAGATCCAACTATATGTTCTCTACAGAGGACTTACCTTAGCTTTAAGGACACTCATATGCTGAAAGTAAAAGGATGGAAAAGGATAGCCTCTGAAAATTGAACCAAAATAGAGCAGGGGTAGCCAAAACTATATTAGACAAAATAGAAGTTAAATCAAAAACTGTCACAAGAGACAATGATAAAGACATCAATTCATCAAAAGGACATAAAATTGTAAATAGTTATGCCCCCAACATTAAAAATATAAATATATAAAGCAAATATTAACAGAGCTAAAAGAAGAAATAGTTCACCAATACAGTAATAGTAGAGGATTTCAATATTGTCACTTTCAATAATGGATAGATCATCCAGATAAAAACATCAATAAGTATACAGAAGACAGGAATAAGACTGTAGACCAAATGAATTAACAGAGACACACAGAAAGTTTCATCCAACAGCAGCAGAATACACATTCTTTCTAAATGCACATGGAATATTTGTTAGGATAGATCATGTGTTAAGTCAAATAAAAGTCTTCACAGATTTAAGGAAGATTTAAGGAAGATTTAAGTTATATTAAGTATCTTTTCATACCACAATGAGATGAAATTAGAAATTAATAAGAGGAGGAAATTTGGAAACATTCATAAATATGTGAAAATTAAATAATACAGTTCTGAACAACCAGTGAGTCAAAGAAGAAATTAATAGTGAACTTAAAAGATATCTTGAGACAAACAAAAATGCAAACACAACTTTCCAAATTTTATGGGATGCATCGAAAGCAGTTCTAAGAGGTAAGTTTATAGCAATAAATACTCACATGAAGAAAAAAGAAAAGTTTCATAAAAGCAACCTAATATGACATCTCAAGGAACTAGAAAAAAAGAACAAACTAAGCTTGAGAAAGGAAATAATAAAGAGTTAGCAGAAGAAAGGAAATAAAAAAGATCAGAATACATATAAATGATATAGAGACTAGAGACTAAAAAAGACAATACAAAAGATTAATGAAACTAGGAGTCGGGGTTTTTTTAAAAAAGAAACAAAACAGTAACTTTTAGTTAAACTAAAAAAAAAAAAAAAGAAACAATAAAATTATAAGTGGCTGGCACAGTGGCTCACGTGTAATGCCAGCATTTTGGAAGGCCAAGGTGGGAGGATCACCTGAGGTCAGGAGTTCAAGACCAGCCTGACCAATATGATGAAACAATCCATCTCTTCTATAGTAGTTTCTTCTGAAGAAACTACTATAAAAGAAAACTACTATAAAAATTATATGCCAAAAAATTGGATAACCTAGAAGCAGTGTATAAATTTCTGGAAACATACATATTACCATGTCTGAACAGAACAGTATAGAAACTGTAAATAGAAGAGAAAATAGGGATAAAAGAAATCAGAACAAAAAACAGAATAGAAAATATGAAAAAACAAATAACAAGTAAAGAGACTTAATCAGTAATCAAAAACCGCCAAACAAAGAAAAGCTCAGGACTGATGGCTTTACTGGGGTAAAGTCTACCAAATATTTAAAGATTTAACACTGATACTGCTCAAACTCTACCAAAAAAGTTGAAGAGAAAGAAACACTTGCAAATTCTTTTCTCGAGGCCAGCATTACCTGGATACCAGTCAGACAAAAACATTACAATACAAGAAAACTACAGGTCAATATCCCTGATAAATGTAGATGCAGAAATCCTCAACAAAATAATAGAAAATCTGATTCAACAGCACTTTAAAAAAAAATCATTCCCCATGATCACATAGGATTTATCCTTGTTTTAACATATACAAATCAATAAATATATATTGATCTGTTAACTGATATACCACATTAAGAGAATGAAAATTAAATATTATATGATCATCTCAATATATGCAAAAAAGAATTTAACAAAACTTAACATCCTTTCATGATAAAAACTCTCAATAAATTAGGTATAAATAGAAAGTAACATAAGACAATAAAGAATATGTATGACAAGTCCACAGATAGTATTCTCAACAATAAAAAGCTAACAGTTTCTCTGGATTAGTAACAAGATAAGGATGCTCACTCTTGCCACTTCTATTCAATATAATATTAGAAGTTCTAACCAGAGCAATTAATCAAGAAAAAAGAAATAAGACAATCAAACTAGAAAGGAAGAAATAAAATTGTCTTTGCAGATGACATAATGTTTTACATACAAAATCCTTAAAACTCTTCCAAAAAAACTGTTAGCACTAATAAACAAATTCAGTTAAAGTACCAGATACACGATAAACACGCAAAAATCACGCAAAAATCAGTTGTGTTTGTATACACTAACAACAAACTATCCAAAATAGAAATTAACACTCTCATATACAATATTAAAATATTTATAAATAATTTTAACAGAGATAAAATATCTATAAACTGAAGTATTGGTTAAAGAAATTAAAGAAATCACAAATAAAAGGAATTATATCCTGTGATCATAGATTAGAAGAATTAAAAATTAAAAATATTAAACTGTCCATATGACCCAAACAATTTACATATTAAATGCAATTCTTATCAAAATCCCAAGTGTATTTTCACAGAAATAGAAAAAATAATCATGAAATTCATATGGAACCACCAAAAGCCTGTAACTGCCAAAGCAATTTTGGGCAAGAAAAACGAAGCTAGAGGCATCACACTACCTGACTTCAAAATCTACAACAAAGCTACAGTAATCAAAACAGAATGGTTCTGGAATGAAAACAGTCTCACAGACCAATGGAACAGAACAGACAGCCCAGCACTAAACCTAAGCATTTATGGTCATTGATTTTCAACAAATGTGGCAAGAACATATGGGTGAAAAGTTAGTCTCTTTAATAAATATTATTAGAAAACTAGATATCCATATGCAGAAAAATAAAATTTGAGCATCATTTCACACCATATGCAAAAATCAACTCAAAGTAGATTAAGGACTTAAATGTGAGACCAGACCTGTAATAGAAGAAAACCTAGGAAAAATGTTTCCTGACATTGATCTGGGCCATGATTTTTATTTTATTTCTGGAGATGACCCCTAAAACAAAACACAGATAGACAAATGAGATTTCATGCAACTGAAAAGCTATTAAAGGAAACAATCAACAGAGTCAAGAGAAAAACCTATAGAACGGGAGAAGACATTTGCAAATTATATATTGGCTAAGGGGTCATTATAGAAAATATATAAAGAACTCAGCTTAATAGCAAGAAAACAAATAACCCAATTAATGGACAAACGACCTGAACAGACGTTTCTCACAAGAAAACACATGAATAGCCAATAGGTACATAAAAAGTTTTCAGCGACACTAATCATTAAAGAAATGAAAAAACAAACAAACAAACAAACAAAACAAAAAACACCAGAATAAAATGTCATACTTTTTGGGATGATTACTATTAAAAACATGAACGATAACAAGTGTTGACACAGAGGTGGAGAAAGGAGAGCTCTTATACATTGTTGGTGGAAATGTAAATTAGTACAGTCATCATAGAAATAACACAGAAGTTTTCCACAAAATTAAAAGTGGTACTACTATATGATCCAGCAATTCCACTTCTCAGTATATATCCAAGGAAGTGAAATCAATATGTGGAAGGGATATCTGAACTTCTATGTTCATTGCAGCATTGTTCACAATGGCCAAGATATAGAATCAACTTAAGTGTGCATCAGTGGATGAATGGATAAAGAAAATGTGGTACATGTACAATTTGGAATACCAGTTATCCTTAAAAGAGAAGGAAGTCTTTTGTGTCAACATGGATGAATTTGGAAGAAATTGTTATGTGCAATAAGCCAGTCCCAGAAGGGCAGATACTATATGTAGATTTTAAAAAGTTAAACTCATAGAATCAGAGAGTAGAATGGTGATTGCCAGAAGCTGGGGGTTAGGGTAAATAGGGAGACACTGGCTAAAGGGTATAAGATTTCAGTTTTGCAGGATAATGAAGTTCTGGAGATCTAATATATAGCATAGATGACTATTGTTAATAATGTTGTATTGCATACTTGAAATTTTCTAAAAGAATAGATCTTATGTGTTTTTACCAAAAAAAAAGTAACTATGTGAAGTGATGGATATATTAAGTTTATAGTGGTAATCATTTCACAATGTACATGTATATCAAAACACTATATTGTGCATCTTAAGTATATATAAATTGTATTTGCCAATTATATCTCAGTTAAGCAAAAAAAAAGTCAATATCTCAAGAAAATACAAAGTCTTACTCCTACATTGGGGATAAAGAGATGGTTGCTTTGAATTATTTATACTCCTAGACTAAGGATATGGAGATCTTGTTGTCCCATGCTGGAGTCATATGTTGCAGCCAAATTATAGGGGAGAGATAGTCCCCAGGACACGAGGTCCACTTGGTTTCTGGGTAGACTGCCCTGTGTTTGTAAAGCCTCTGTCTTGAATCCACCTAGTACCTTTGACCATGCTCCCTGCAGGCAGCCTTTCCAGAAGACAGTTATTCTGCTTCCATATTTGTGAGTATTAGTTCCCCCTGGAATTTCTGCCTAGGTTGACCAGAGCCTACATAACTAATATGAGATAGATACTATCTAGAACAGCTCTACATTATCAGCAGGGCTTCCATCCTGGTTCTGTCCTGCTCTAGAGAAGGAAGCTCATTCATCATTCTGCCTTTCACTTCAACCATAATGTCCCCAGCCTAACAAAGATAACTGTCTTTTTCCTTTCCATTTCTTTAAGAGATGGGGTCTTGCTATGTTGCCCAGGCTGGAGTTGAACTCCTGGGCGCAAGCCATTCTCCTGCCTCAGCCTTCCTAGTAGGTAGGACTACAGGCATGTTCTACTACACCCCATTTTGTCTCTTTCTTTTCTAAGGACTTAAAAACTATCATTTGAAATCCATTTTAAAAATGTCCAGAAACAGCCATCGAAGGGAGATGCCCACAAATAAACAGGCGGCTGCCTTTGGATAGGAGTCTTTTTTTCTACATCATCAAACCTTACGGTACATGTTGAATATTCTATAGTAAGTCAAGCCTGACTTTAAAAATCAGGCCTATTTAAAGTAAAGATACTACAAAACAGGAGAATATCCCTTTCAGATCCTTGCCCAAAATCTAGCCTCTAGTTTAAAAAACAAATTTTATTGTACATTTTTGAAATAATCACACTTTTCCAACTCTTATTGTTCTGGAAATGTTTTTGTTTTCCATGATTGTTTACACATTTCTAGGAAAGATAGAGATCTCATCTCTGAAATTTACCAGAATCCATCCAAATCAGACCATGTGATGCCTGAATGTGCTGACAATCTCTTCACTGTCTTTCCCTTTCATGGCAAGAGAAATCCCATTCATTTAGACAGGAAAGAAGCTCAAAGGGAGTAGAAGAGCTTTGCTTTCTCAAAGACAGTCATCTGCATTGTACCAACAGTTCCAAATCAAGGGTCTATTCCTTCCTTCATTTTTCTCCCCAAATACTTAAAGTATCCCCAAAACGTCCTTAGATGGTTTGGGTTTTAACTGCCTTAGCAATTACCTTATAGATTCAAGCTATTGTCATGTCCTTATACATTCAACCTAGTGTTTTACGTATATATATATATATACACATATATACATATACATATAAATAAACATATGTTTGTGTGTGTATACTATTAAATATATGTTTGTATGTGTATACACAAATGCATGCAAATATAAATATACAGTGTATGCATAATAGGATGTGTATATGTATAGTGCAGTAAAATACATATAAATATTATATATATATATATTTAAGTAAAATGTACTAAAAATGCAGTGGAAAGGCTTAGATTTGAGTTCTCCTTTCTGTCTTACAAGCTGTATGACCTCATGTCATCACTTACTCTCATTGAGTTGCAATTTCCTCTATAAAAATAGGCTAAAACTAATCCCTTTAAATAATACTGTTGTATGCATTAGTCAGTTTTAAAAAAGACAACATAAATGCAGCTGCAATTCCTCCATGCAACACAAAATAAGGAGCATCTGCACTGAACTCTGACATCCTTTTAAAACCAAAGCTCTATAGAGGCTCTCTCTGTAGCTGCATTGATTCCTCTCTTTGTCTGCTCTTGATCTTTCACTCCTTTGGTCAGGCTTAAACTTCTGTGATATTTCCACCCTTATTGAGACATGTGCCCTTCAGCAATCTCAGAGTTGTGATCATGACTACATTTTCTCAGATGTTTTAGTAGTCTGGTCCCCCAAGGTGATGGTAATCAATCTCTCTATTCAGCCTTCATCCAAGACTGCAAACAGGTTAGATTTTGCTCAAGCCTCCAATTACTTGTACATCACTTCAAATACATCAGCCAGTTGTGTTTGCTCACCTAGGACCAGGCTAATAGGATTCCTTTCAATCTTCCCTAAATGCTTCCTTTGACTTTTCGGATATGGAATTATTAGTAAGTTAAGTCAAGGGCTCTGTAACATTCTCTTAGATTCCCACTGCAAGGTAGTAGTACCATTTCCTAATACTCTGCTTCTCAAATGCCAGTGGGTATTAGGAAATAGATGTATGGGTAGGGGGTTGATTGTCACAATGTCTGAGGGACATTACTGGGATCGACCTGGGGGAGGCAGCTGTTAAACGTTCTGTATTTCTGCACAATGAAGAGTTGTCCTATCCAAATGCCAACTGCAATAGTTATAAACAATTAAGAAACTACAAGTTGTTGCTGGTTTCAGAGGTAGCCTGCCATTATGTTACTATCTCATAGCTTTCTAAACCAAATGTCATTACTACATCAGAATGCAACACCCTTTCCCTTCAACTCAGCACATGTCTCTTACATGTTCATGACTTGGTTGTTTTCCCCAACCTCAAACACTCTCCTGGATGCCTCTACCCTCAGGTTTGCGGTTTTCTCATGAGTATATTTATTATTGACACATACTCCTAAATCATCTCTCCCAGGAGATTCATTTACCTTCAGGCAATATTTAATTCCCAAAGAGTTTCTTTTTAAAAATTTTTTTTATTATACTTTAAGTTCTGGGGTACATGTGCAGATCGTGCAGGTTTGTTACACAGGTATACGTGTGCCATGGTGGTTTGCTGCATCCATCCCCCTGTCAACTACATTAGGTATTTCTCCTAATGTTATCCCTCCACACTGGAAAAGATATACAGGGGCAGAATTTGCTTCTGGAACTAAAAACAAACAAACAAAAAAGGCTTCAATGTAAATTTTGGCCCTGCCATTTAATAATTGTATTTTTATAAATAAATTATTTAAACACTCCGATATGTGGTTCCCTGGCTTCAAAATGGAAATATTAATAGCCTCTGTGAGAATTATATGAGATAAATAATGAAAGAAACCTAGTATAATCCCATCCCTGGAATATGGTAGTTTATCATTAAATATTCTAGTTTCTCTTCTTTGCCTTTCTTCCCTGTCTAAAGTTTCTGTAATTTCCAAAAATTGCACAACATTCTAAATAGGAGCTGACCATGTTCTCATTTCTTTAAAAAAGTTTCCTGGGATTGGCTTTAGATTAAATAAGACCCACAGTATGGATTTAGAAAAACAATTCACTTTTGTGCACTGCCGCTCCTATCAGTACTTGGGAAATGTCCTTTTGGTCCCTTGGTTCTGACCAGAATGTGGCATTCAAGAATTAGGTCTATGCCTTGACATGACAACTTTGGGTACTTTACTAGTTCATAATGTCTCCCCTGATGCAGTTGTGTTTGCCATATATTCTTCCTTCTCCCCTCTAGGCCAGGAGCCATGAGATACTGTAGTTAGTGAGAGGGCCAAAATAACCGTAACAAAAGAGCACTGAAGTGGTTTTGTATATTCATATAGCAATTCTGTCTTTGTACTTTCAATTTGCCCTATAATTTGAACATATAAGACACTGGATACTAAAAAAAAAATTCAACTTATTTGAGAAAAAAAAGGAATTTGTACCAAATTTGGGTTTGTTTTTATAAAGGGCTGTGTGTGTGTGTGTGTGTGTGTGTGTGTGTGTGTGTGTGTGTAGGCATATATATATGCATGTATATACAGACACATGACACACGATTATCTATTATATAGACATATATGTATACATGTAGCTACTATACAGAGACAGAGTAGAGATGGAGACAGAGAGAGATGGCATCTTAAAGTACATTGATTTTATAAATCAATACAAAACACATATTGAGTATCTTTAAATCTGAACCACAATAAAATCCGGGAAGCATCCAGCTTAGTCTAAAAGCATTTCAGCCATGGTCTTTTTCATTTTGTTAACCCAGATGCACAGACCTGTCAATATCTTGGTTAATTTCACCTTGACTGAGATTTTCAAAAATGCATTTATTTTCACAGATATAATGTATTCCTCATAAAATTTGTCAACTCTATTTTAGGAAGTACTGCAATTACTGAGACCAGGGAGAGACTGAAAAAAGCCCTAAGTCCTTGCCACATTTACCCTTTGTACTTCTCTCCCTACTCCCCGCTCTACTCTAATAATAAACAAAAATCGACTTTATCAGAGTCATCTCCTCCTGGTGAAGACTCCAGGGAAAGTTTACTAGAATGTACATTCTTCCAGCATGGTTACTTATTTTCAATAAGTTCATAGAGGCCAAAAAGAGCAGAATTTGATGAATGTCTTAAATTCTCATCTGCACCCTAAAAATACATATATCTGTTGTGTATCAATTTCTAAAAAATAAAAGTAAGAGTAGAATTTTGCTACCATTCCCGTTTTCTTCCCAAATTATATTCACTTTTAAATATTAGAGATTCTACCTCCTATAATTCTACCATAAAAAAAAAATCAACCGACAATACTGATTTTCATCAAAACACTGATAAAGCATTTTCCCTTGATCTTGGGAGCCTCTGCAAGGACAATTAAGATTTTAAAATTCTTAAAAACATATTCATACATGTCAAAATACCATGTGATGTTCATATAATTTTTATTTGTTTACATGTACCACTGTGTGTTTTAAAACTTTTTAGAAATGAATCTTAAAAAGATAAAAGTCATGGCTGGGTGTGGGATAAGCCTGTAATCCCAGCACTTTGGGAGGCCGAGACAGGTGGATTATGAGGTCAGTAGGTCGAGACCAGCCTGGCCAACATGGTGAAACCCTGTCTCTACTAAAAATACAAAAAATTAGCTGGACATCGTGGTGGATGCCTATAATCCCAGCTACTCTGAGGGTGAGGCAGGAGAGTTGTGTGAACCCAGAAGGCAGAGGTTGCAGTGAGCCAAGATTGAGCCACTGAACTCCAACCTGGGTTAGACAGCCAGACTCCATCACATAAAAAAAAAAAAAAAAAAGATAAAAGTCATAATATATGCATAGGATTTGTGTTTATGCATATATGACTAAGTAGGCAATGAGCACCTGTATGTCAGTTTACCTGCCATCCAGACTAAAAGATTTATCTGATAAAAAACAACAATATAATCTTTCTTTAAGATGCAGTGTTTCCCTCCTACCGAGAGCTAAGGACTCTTACTCACTTTTGTTTACCATTTCCTTTCTTGTGTCCCTATAGATGGTTAGTTTAGCCTATGTTTAGACTGTAAAATGATTGATGCACACTGTATGCATTCTTCTGATTTTTAAAAATTTTTGTTCAATCTACACTGCTAAGAGAATCAACCCTGTTGTACATGTAGCTGTGTTCTATTCATTTTTCACTGCTATATCATATTCCATTATATAAATATGCCATAATTAATGTATTCATTAAACTCTTGATTATATTTGTACTGTCTTGGGGTTTTTTCTTTTTTTTTTCTTTTGCTATTTAACAGTACTTACATAATTTTTTTTTTCTTTTTTGCAAATGCCCTGGTGCACATGTAGAAGACTTGTACATAAACCTAGAAGCTGTATGTTTAGGTCACAGGTCACGTGCATATTAAACTTGACTAGATAATGCTGAATTGTTTGCATAAATATACCAATTGACATGTCTATCATCATTAAGTACATATTCGTATTGCTTCATATCCTTATCAAAATTTGATCTTTTGTAGTATTGGGCATTTTTTGTATTTCTGAATTATCACCATGCCACAAAGAAATGCCTGAGCCTATAATCCCAGCACTTTGGGAGGCCGAGGCAGGTGGATCACTTGAGGCCATAAGTTCGTGACCAGCCTGGCCAACATGGCGAGACCGTATCGCTACTAAAAATACAAAACTTAGCTGGGCATGGTGGTGCATGCTTGTAATCCCATCTAGTTGGGAGGCTGAGGCATGAGAATTGCTTTATTACGGAGGTGGAGTGAGCCAAGATTGTACCATTGCACTCCAGCCTGTGTGATAGATCAAGACTCTGTCTCAAAATAAATAAATTAATTAATTAAATAAAAAAGTTTAAAAAAGCCTGAGACTGGATAATTTATAAAGGAAATAAGTTTAATTGATTCACAGTTCTGCAGCCTGTACAGGAAGCATAGCAACTTCTGCTTCTGAGGAGGCCTCAGGAAACTTACAATCACATCAGAAGGCAAAGGAGGAGAAAGACATCTCACTTGGCCAGAGCAAGACGAAAGGAGATGGAGGGCGGAGGTATTACACACTTTTAAACAACCAGATCTCAAGATAACTCACTCAGGAGAAGATGGTGCTAAAACATTCATGAGGGATCTACACACATGATCCAATCACCTCCCACCAAGCCCCACCTCCAACACTGGGGATTAAAATTCAACATGAGATTTGGGTGGGGACACAGATCCAAACGATATCACTGGTAGCGGTAAAATTAGATCTCATGTGGCATTTATTTACATTTCCTTGAGGTACCATAAAACTGAATTTTTTCCGGAAGCTAAATTTCCATTGATATTTCATTTTTTTGTGAAGTAACTAAAATATCTTAACTTGTTCTTATTGATTTCTAGGAATGGCTTTTAGCTTTAAAAAAAAGTTGATACTATCCCTTTTCCACTTATATGGTTTGTGCTTTTTGTGCATTCTTAAAATGCTTCCTTACCCTAAACTCAGAAAAATGTCATTCCCTACTCTGATGCAAAAAATATGTTTTTTCTAAATTGTTCTCTAAATGATTTGTAAATTTTCCTATCACATTTATGTTTTTCTTTCACTTGAAATTATTTTTATAGGTTATTAGATACAGATACAGATCAATTTGATATTTTTTTTCTGTAGAGATAGTAAATATCAGAGAATATATATTTTTTAATTCCATCCTTTTTTTTTTTTTTTTTTTGAGACAGAGTCTTGCTCTATTGCCAGGCTGGAGTGCAGGAGCTCAATCCCGGCTCACTGTGACTTCCGTTTTCCAGTTTCAAGCAATTCTCCTGCCTCAGCCTCCTGAGTAGCTGGGACTACAGGCACTGTATAGCTGAATTTTCATAAATATATGGGAGTTTTATCAGGAGTCAATTCTGATTCATCTGTCAGTTTGTTTATCCCTGTGTGGATGGCTCAATGTTTCCTTGTTAGGTCTTCAGACCTGGCAAATCAAGACTCCATCAACTGTTTGCTTTGAATGTGTGAAAATCACTGTTCCTTTGTTCTTTCATATAAACTTTGTAAAGATGCATGTGAATGCACACACACACATGCACACAAACACACATAAAATAATCATGTTATATTTTGACTGAAATTGCACTGGAGTTATAAGTTGGTTTGAGAGGAATTCACTTCTTTCAATTTTAAATCTAATCCATGGACATGGTATTTATCATTATTTATTTACGTATTCTTGGAAATCTTTCAATTTTTTATAAAAATTTCCACAATGTCCTTCACATAATCTTTATATGTTCTCTGATTTTTTTTGTACCTCTTTTGAAGCTACTGTTATTGAAAGTTTATATTCAATTCTATTTTCTGTTTGTGTTTTATATATGGATATCATATTCTACAATCCTGTTCAACCGCTGAACTAATTTTTTTTTCATTTTTAAGGACTTTAGTATGTTGATAATCATATTGTCTGAAAGTGAAAATATATTTTTTCTTCTACTATTTATATATTTATTTTCTCATTTTATACATTGTACATTATTTTAACACAGAAACAATAAACTCTTCTTTTAAACTATACACCTAAATGATCAATAACAATTTGTAGAATTCATTTGCAATTAGGTAATAAGCAAAATATAAGCCAGAAACCTAACTAAACCAACTATCAAAAAATTTTTATAACTGAGTAAAAGATTTTGTAAAAACATTTAGAAGGAATGTCACTGCTTATGAATAACAATTCTGACCTCTAATTTCTCCTTTCTATGTCTTTTTACTTCTAGAAACATCATACATACTTTGGAGAGAAACAGGTACATTTCTTTCAAGCCACCAATCTGTAGGTATCCAAATACCTTACTTCTAATGCTACTTCATTAAAGAACCTATTTTTCCATTCCCTTCCCAACATTTTTACTTCTATGAAACCTTAACATCTGATTATACTACCAAAGTAAAGCATTAGGAAGTGCTCTTCAAAAAAATGGCTCATTAACTTCTCGATTTACTGTGACTTTGACCCAAACAGATTACTGAGAGTAGGGAGAAATAGGTACGTAGCAAAGAAAGGCAGGCAGTAGAACCACAACCCTGGGACAACCCAACAGCAGACAAATAACAACAATGCGACATCTCCTCTTAGTTTAACTGGTGCAACCAAGAGAAAAAGACCTTCCAAGTGCAACCTCAACATTTTACTGCTTTCCAGTGGGGAAAAATATCTTAGGGTTTTCTGCAGCACCTTTACATTTACATTTACAAAAAGCCTTGGGGCAAAGCTATGATCTCCTTAGGTTGAAAAGAGGCGCTTCTGAAAGGAGACTGCAGGTAGGCATGGAAGGTCTTTTGTAATTGATAACCTGGTTTCCTAATACGCAGCTTTTGTGGAGGAGCAGCGTGAATCCACATCTCAAACCCACTTTTGTGAAACTGGTTCAGACCCATCAGAACTGAAGGATGACTTTTTAAAAATTCCACATTCTGTCTGCTAAAGAAGAGAATAAAAAGGTTCATCGTGCTTGGAGGAATTCTTTCCATGGACATTTATCTGCAGCTCTCATTTAATGTGTGAGTGAACTAGTCAAAATGGTTGCAGGTAGGATTTGGCCTGGATAGCCTGACCTGGCCATGACAGGGCACGTTGTCTAAGTGTCCAAAACTTCACGAAACTGAGGCAAGCCTATATTAGAGAAGATACTCAATTATACTAAAATCAAACTTTCTAAATTATTTAAATAAAATTTAATATTATTGCCCTCTCCTTCTTCCACCCTCTCTCTCGCCCTCTCTCCCTATCTTTGTGTCCTTCTTTCCAGCTAATAAAAAAAAATTAATATTATTTTTAACCTCTTCACAAATTTTAGACATGGGAAGTATGGGGGAGGCATAGACAGAATGTTTTAGAGTTCACTGTCTAGTCTTCAACACTGTACATTTCTTATATTGCCATTGTCAGAAACTCTACCTTGGTACATTTGACCATTAATTCTCTCCTTCCTATTTAAATCCTCTCTCAGGAAAGATATAATGAGTTATTATGTACTACCATGGGAACAGTATATATTACATAATCACTCTTAGGAGTATTTACACATTATTGAGAAAAATGACCCTCATTAAGCCAAAGAAGTGATTCTTTACTGTTGTTACCAAAAAGAGTCTGAAAACACTCCAGTGTGTGGCTACTCATTGCTGGCCTTGGATAGGGGGGTCAGCTCAGATACCCCACAATAAGCCCAGATCATCTCGCAAAAGGTAGAAGATGAACGGACATGAACCAAGGTTGCTAATGCCTCTTAAGTGGACTTTACTACCCTTTATAAGCTTTGCAATGCTGAAGGGTTCTAGAGACTTGGCATGAACACTCCTCCTATGTGTGCAGGTGACAGGTGAAAGAGTGACCCACTGGCCCTCTGGTTTATGGCAACATGACTATTATCCAATGACTTCATAAAAATGACAAATCCCCAATGTCATCAGAATCTAGGCATTAAGCTATACTAGAAGAGAAAGTGGTAAAAAAGTTGCATTGTGGATTTATCTCCTCATTGGTTGGATGAGCTAGCTTTGAAGGATAGATGGGTCAGTTTACTCATCTTTGTATTCATTGCTTTACTTGGCACAATATATAAGTCATAAATTGGGTTTCAAGTGTGAATTGTTGAATTTTCAAACACAGTAGCTTGCCATATCAAGCCCTCCCTGGTCTGGTCACTACCTGGCTCTTCAACTTTACCTCCCACCACCCCCCACATGTATCCTGTGCTCCAGATACTCACAGTTCTCTGTGGGTACCATGGGTTTATGGATTTTCACAGGTTGTCGTTTCTCCCTGAAATATACTTTACTGCTTCTGTGCCCTGAAAAATCCTATTCATCTTTTAAGCTTCTCCTTGTCTGTGAAGCTTCTTTCATTCTCCACAAACCCAGAAGATCTGATTACACCCTTTGCGGTCCATCCCTGTGCTCATCCAGATGTCTGTTACACGTCTTCTCACACTGAGTTAAAATTATTTGTTTTCACATCCATTCCCGGGCCTGTTCCCCTCTCTCACCACCTCTTACAGACTCCAGAGGACAGGGACCATAACATTTTCATGCTTGTATTTCAATATAGCATCTGAAATTGATCTGTGTACTCACTGGATTTACAAGTAACCCTTGAGTGCTTAGTATGTTTGAAGTATTGTGCTAGGCATTAGGGTTAAAGTACAGAGAAAAGCCTTCTCTGGACTTCAGAGAATAGTGCATGATGTGGCCAGAAAGCAACAGGCAGCAGTCAGTTGGGGAAAGGCTATGCCAGCCCACGGCAAAGGTTTGGGGATGTTTTTCAAAAGCAATGGCAAAACACTGCAGGCTTCAACAAAGACTTGACCAGATTTGCCTAATTGTTTTTTGTTTTGTTTTGTTTTGAGCTGGGATCTCATTCTGTCACCCAAGCTGTAGTAGAGTGGTGTACTCTCAGCTCACTGCAACCGCCGTCTCCCAGGTTCAAGCAATCCCCCTGCCTCAGCCTTCCGAGTAGCTGGGACTACATTACACCTGGCTAGTTTTTGTATTTTTAGTAGAGACAAGGTTTTGCCATGTTGGTCAGGCTGATCTCGAACTCCTTACCTTCAGTGATCCACCCACCTCAGCTTCCCAAAGTGCTGGAATTACAGGCATGAGACACGGCGCCCAGCCAGATTTGCTTAATTGGAAGAGCATTCTGATAAGCACCACATTCACGAGTGTTTTCTTTCAAAGAAGAATGGAGGAAAAAAGTTGAGAAGGGTACATGGCAAAATCAACTGTGTCTATGTTTTCTGTTTTTATCCTTCAAACTAGGGGATAGGTACACTAGCGTTTTCCAAATTATCTATATTGTTTGTGCAGCTGAAGTGATTCAGAAATTTTTTTAAAAGATAGTAAGTTCATTCAGCCAGAGTGTAGAAAATGAGTAAGGAGGGGGTCACTGTTGAAACAAGGAGTGTAGTTCACTGTCTACCTCAGGAACCCATGTAAGGATGGAATGGGCTTTAATTAGGTGTTGAGCTGACAAAAGTAGACACATCAAGAAGTTTTCCAAAAGCAGAACCAGTGTCCTGATGGCTTAACGGATATAGGGTGAAAGGGCTGAGGAAGGCATTAAATGGATGATGATGGTACCAGTTACTAAGACGAGGACGTTGGAAGAGAAAAAACTACATTTGGGTTTGAAGGCTGGTTTAGAGTAAAAGTTAACCCAGTTTTGGCAAGAAAGCTAATCCAGTTTCTGTAACCCATACACAGTGTTAGGTATTACAATAAAAAGGGTCATTTGGTGTTTTCCTTTAGTGAACATTTACCTGTTGAGTTAGTTGTCTTTGCATTAAGACTTTGCACTTTGAAGTGAAAAGCCTGGAGATCTGGGGAAAGAATCAGATTCCTCTATTGATACTTTCCATTTCAAAGCCTACAGATGGGAGGGATTACCTGCTAAACTACCATAAAACTAGATTTGTATCTCTGCACCTGATAAGATGAAGATGCATAAACACACACACTGGTAAACTACTCTTTGATGAAATAAAAATATATCACTTCACGGGTCACTTATTTCACTTTGACTTATTTTTCCACAGTCTAAAGAAAACCTTAAGCAATGGGCTTAGTTTATTTGATAAAAGCATTAATTTTCCTGTTGACAATGTGTCTGTGTATATTAGTACTTCACAAGTACTGTATAAAGAGCTACAGCATACATATTCCACGGTAAAGATTTTCTTTCCAACTTTCATGTGGTCTTATCTTTCAAACAAACTTAGACAGCCCAAGTATTAACATAACGTTAAATAAATGAAAAGTAAGAAAATTTCTATACTTAAAAATCTATAAAGCAGAACTCTGTAAGTGCTATAAATCCACCTTGACAGAAGTGTGTTCTAAGAGTTCCCAACCTAATACAGATGAACAAATATGACAGCTTAACAAATTAGAAAGATGCCTATGGGATACTGCCTCACTGAAGCAGGGGATGATGGAGAGGAGGACATGGAGTCAGAGCTCAAGGGATAATTCTTTTTTTTGGAAAAACAATGAGCAAGTCTGTACATTGAGGAGGAGGAAACACCTGAAACCCAAAATGAGGGTAGGGGAAGAGTAAATACTAATTAGAAAGTAGAACCTTGTTTTTATTTTCCTACATGAACAATTTAAGTTCAGTAACTGGAAAACTTTGTGAGTTACTTCCAAATATAATTCAACTGCTGTCTTGGTCTTTTCAGGCTGCCATAAATAAATACCATAGACTCGGTGGCTTAAACAACAGAAATTTATTCTCTCACAATTCTGGAGGCTGGAAGTCAGACATCAGGGAGCCAGCACGGTCAGGTTCTGGTGAGGGCTCTCTTTCTGACTTGCAGACAGCCACCTTCTTACTGTGTCTTCACATGGTGTGTGCAGGTGGAGAGACAATGACTCTTCAAGAGGGCATTAATGACTCTTCATAAGAGGGCATTATTCCCACCATGAGTTCTTCCCCTTAATAAATTCGCATAACCCTAATTACCTCTTTAAAGTCTCATCTTAAAATATTCTCACATTGGGAAAGGGGCTTCAACATATGAATTTGGGAAGAATGCAGTTAATAAAATGTTAATCAAAATATGGAAACAGAGTGTTAGAAATTATTTGAAATGTACTTTAGAATCTGTAAACTTTCTGGATCTTAGAAGCATCTCAAAATACTTGTCCTCTGAGAGAATGAACTTTCTCATGAGAAGAAATAACCATGAGACTGGAAACTTGGGATTTCACGCAAAGTTTACAAAAAATATTTGGTCATCCTTGACTAGTTTTAAGATGAAGTAAACATGTTTTTCCTGCAGTGATTACAGTGTGATTTTTTTACACTGTTTATTGAGAAAACAAACATTTCAGTTTGACATTTTCATTTTATCTTTGGAACTAAACTAAATCAAATGTTAGCTTATATACGTGTATGTTTTACTTAGAGAACACTTATGGTCTAAGGAAAATATATTTTTTTTCTGAATCACAAGATAATTTTCAGAAATCCAAATTTAAAATAAATTTAAAAAAGTGTTCTTATCTGTAAAATGATAAAATATTATAGTTGCTGGTGGATGAAAAATAAATACTTCTGTTTTTAAAGTAGAGTCATGAAATCATTAAAAAATGGCATGAGGGATTTACCATCAAGGTTAAAATGAATAAGCTGATGTGAAAGTACTAGAAAATGATACAAGACGTGTGAAGGCACTTTAGAATGTATTCGATTGTGAGTAGCTTAGGTTTGCAAGTCTATCACCCACACAAGACTGAACATTCCTCTAGAGCAGAGGACGCATTTATCATTGTAACTCCATCTGCCTACTGCTCGGTGTAGCCCCACACTGTTCTCCATAAAAGCTGGCTGATTTCTGTTGTATAACTAGGCAGGAGAGAAAGCAAAGACACTACTTTAGTTTGGTAGAATTATATGGATACCCTGGTCAGTGCTTGAGCATAGACAAGGGAGCCCAGATAGGTGTCAGAGGTGACTGAAGTAGTACAAGTGTGAGGTGACACGGAACCTGGCTGTTGGCAGAGAGACTGAAAAGGGAAGGATGGCTCAAACAGAGTCTGCGTGGGGAGTAAAAGGGCAAAGCTGATCAAAAACAAACAAAACTAAACAAAGATAATTGTAAAATGCTAATCCTGCAAAACTGGGAGAAAAATAGGAAGATTGATGAACTAGAGAGCAAGGGTTAGGAGAGGAGATGCTGATTCCCCGATTCTGAAGTTCTCCAAGGTCAGCTTCCTGGAGTGGAAGGCACAAGAAAGGGCCGAGTGTGGCAGTGACCAGTGTTCAGAGCCGGGCCAGGGGTCAGGCTGCTGAGACCAGTCTCGGTGATGTGTGCGAGCTGGAGGGAGCCAGAGAAGGGGGGAATATGCCAGTAAAGATGGCATTATAGAAACCAACAAAGGTGATTTCCAAAAAACAGGGGATTCCACAGTATAAATACCACCACTGAGGCAAATAAATAAGGAGACAATTTCTAATCAAGCCATTCCCTGTTATTGCTTGTGAGAAAGATCATAGGAGAAAGAACGAATTTATAGTGAAAGGAGAGGACAGCACAGTGCTAAGTGGTACAATCTGTCATTCTCTGCCCTCCTTGACCCACACTAATTTATCTATCCTGGTAGGCAAGAGCAGGCCTTCTATTCATGGTTCTTTTCCAATTCCTTCCTCCATTCTCTCATACCTACTTTCCTTTTCTGGAGAGCACCCCTCCTTGCATAACACCTGCCAAAAATCCCATCTTCTCTCCAGTTTTGTCTTCTTCCTGAGCCAGGCAGATGTTTTGTATTCTCTTAAACTTTCCTGTCATTTTTCAACTTTTTTTCTGGCACGTGGAGTATTTTGGATGCTTACATATATATTTTCGTGTGTGTTGCCTTGTCTCCTTTGCTAGACATATGCCTTCCGAGAGAAAAAGCATCAGATTCAGCTTCTATTACCTCTGTGTGAATGCTTGGGAATGAGAAATGTGCTTCACACATTTCATTTATTCCTCCGTTTAGCAATCTGAGGGCTGATTTGATGCCATATGTTGTTTTGGGAGTTGGATTCTGAGTAAAAAGATAGGCAGGATCTTGCCCTCTGGAAGGTTACTTTCCATGTTTGGAGTTAATTGACTAGTTAAGTCATTCCAATTCTAAAGATTTATTACTATAGGGATCATTTTCTAATTATAGTAGTTAAAACAACATTTAAACATTCTTCATTAAGATGGTCTTATAATTGTCTTCCATGTGAGAGAAGATATCTGAAAGATGACTTTCAAACAGAAAATTATTGCTTACAATCATTATTAAGAAAAGAAGATATTTTCTCATAGAAAATAAACTGATCTAATTCTTAGGAGCTAAGTTTACAAACACTGGAGCAGAATGTCCTAGATGAGGAAAGACTCTGGCATAATGAGTTCTTAATGTTTTCAGTGTATCACTGGAAATATAATTTAATATATCAATTTAAGAGAGAAGCTGCTTTATCTCTCAGGGAGTAACAAAAATGTCTAATATGCTCAAGTTACCAATTTGTATAAAAACATTTAAAGCCAATGCATTCCAACAATTCTCATGGCAGGCAGCAACACGTTACTTTATAAAAATGATGCCTTATAACAAAAGGATGACTCAGTGTGTCACTGAGACAACGTGCAACACTCAACAGCTACTGCTAAATGCATGCTGGCAATGAGAGGATGAAAACCCATTTTGATATTAAGATTAACTAGTATAAGCAAAATTTTAGGAAACTGTCATATTCTATTTCACAAAGACAAATAAATAACTATGGTAACCACCTTCCTGAGCACCAGGTTAGCATTTGAAGTAACAATGAATGGGATTCCTCTCAATTATTTTACTAAGCGATTTATTGTCCCAGTATTAGGCAAGATCCAAAGTTTTTCTTTTTCTCCTTGGAGAAATGGTCAAGACATTCATTGATTTCAGTTCTTATTTTATCTTTTCAGCCTTTATTTTATACATAAACAAACTGAAGAAGTCTTCAGTCCATATAACTTTCTCTGGATTGCATCACAAAACATTTAAAGATGCTTAGCAAAATCCTACCTTCTTATTCACCTGCAATCTTACCTTGTATCTATGACAAACCTGATATTCATTGAATATTTCTTTTTAAAAATCAACATAAGGCAGATACTTGGAAGGTTTTAAAGTCAGAGATTAGAAGATTGGAGGATGAATGGTAATTTGGAAAGCTATCAATTGACATAACCTCTATTTAAAAAACAGGATGATGAGATTTCTCCAAAATTTAATATTGATAATAACCTATATCCATCCAGCCCTTTTCAAGTACTGACAAAGTGGTATGAGTCCGTTTCTGTCATTATATGATTTTACCTGATCTACCACGCACTGATTTTCTTAATTTCCACTAACAATTTTCTCCTCTCCCTCACATAATACACATCCACTATGTATTGTATACATGATATTGGGAAAAGGGTAGAGAAACAAACAAAATGCTATTATTTCTGTTTTCTGTGCCTTGATTTTTCCCTTTAATGCTTTAATGCTACACCTTAATATATTTCCTAAAAATTGCAGGATGCCTTAGAGTTTTTAATCTAATGTAAATTTCCAAGAAGGAAAAGCGGTATGTGGTAATCCTCAAACTTATTTGAGAAGGGATCCAATCTTTTTTTAAATTGCTGACTATCTCTAAGCCTTACAAAACACAATTTGGGAAACATCCCATTAGAGATAAAGGGGCGGAGACAAAGGATCAAGAAGCAGTCACTGCTAATATTGCCCTGCTGTGCCAATGGATTTTTCATTCAACGTGAATTGGAAGATGAAGTTTTTCTTCAGTGAATTTTTAAGACTGTATTGAAGATTTACTTCAAATATTTAAAATTTGGGGGATGGTATCTATGTAAAGGAGTCCAAGAAGTCTAATAGAATTGCACAATATTTAATTTGTATGTGAACCATTTATGAAACCTGGTGCAAAGATTAATCTAAAAGAATTATTACAAATAATTTCCTTAGGCACAATATTCTAGGTTTATTTGTTAAATTTTCCTTCATTTGTTCATATTTCTTGGGTAAAATTGTTTTGTTTCAGACAAATATATACACTTTATGCCTAAGAGTTAAATGTCTTGAAATAATTTTCATTCTGAGGAAAAAGAAACAGTAAAATACTATAAACTGAATAAACTCTAATACTCAAACACCTCTAAATTAAATATCTCTTTTCTACATTGACATCTGAATATGAGGAACACTGGTGAAAGTCACCTTTGAATAATAATTCTCCCAGAAGAATTTTAGGACACAGACTCTGAAGTCTATGAAGGCAAGTAAAAATCACTACTCTTAGGACAATGTCTCATAAAGACAGATTTAATCTTATAATTGATTACAAGTAAAAACAATAAGAAGTTTAGATACTGACTGATAGGTGCTTTTTTTCTGCCTTTAATTTTTAATCCAAGCTATTTCAGTTCCCCAATTATACATCAATCCATATACTTTCTTTCAGAAATACCAAAGTTAGTCTCTTCTAGAAGATTATCATCCTTTACTCAACCTTTGAGAAGTATTTGTGAAGGGACTAGATAGATAATGGGAAACAACACAGACATGGTTTCTAACCTTATGAAGCCTTTTATTGGAGATGAAATATATTTAACCAAATAATCAGACATATTGACATATACCAAGGAATAGTAATAGATGCTATCCTATGGAGGAAATACACAGTATGCAGTATACAATGTCAAGAGTATAGCATGCAGAATACATACTATATAGTATGTAATTTACACACACACACACACACACACACATATATATATATATATATATATATATATATATATATATATGTATAGTATATAGTGTTCCCTGCATATAATATAAAGGATAAAGGAGTTTAGAGTTTTTGAATGTTAGAGTTTATTCATTTTAGCTTTTACTGTTTCTTTATTCTTGATGCTACATCCAGTATATAGCAAAGTATATTGTATATTATGGTATATGGTATGTAGTAAAAAATATATAACATATGTGGTATATATTTTATACAGCAAATAATCTAAAGTATATAGGATATAGTATAGGACAACTAGGTAAAAGGCCAAGAGTTGAAGGATGCTTAGGAATTAATTGGGAAAATAATAGAAAGATGAAGGAGAGTTCTGGCCAAAGAAAACAGACTATGATTAGCTCTGAGATGACAAAGAATATGGCTCCTTTGACAAACTGAAAGATGCTATGACAACTCACCCCTCCTGTTCCTCCCACACACACAATCCCATATGCACACTGCAATACGAGGGTTGGTGAAGGGGGTTAGAGGGGAGAAAGCTATCTCTAAGGACCATCTTGAGGGATATCACAGGGCAGATTCCAGCACTGGCCAATGTGTCAGTCAGAGTTATCTTTCAAAAGTTAATCCAAAAATGAGGGGTTCTCCTGCTTAGGAAGCTTCCAGCCTCCTATGGCTCTTATGACAGAGACAAAGTCCCTAACACGGCCCAGACCAACCTGCAATATAAAATCAAGGAGCTTCAGGGCAGCAATGACTCTGCCCACTTGGAGACATTATATTTTCTTATAATTCAACCCATGAATCATATAATCTATGTGGCCTGATTTTAAGCTTATGTGTAAGTGAAGAGTCTGCAATCAACAAGTGAATTTTGCAAAACATAAAACTGAAGGAAGTCCCTCCCACCAAATTCCTCCCATCAAGGAAGTGAATCTGGTCAACAAAGCCATTATCATCCAGTGTCTTACGTAGCCATATGACTACTTAGAGGCAGGAATTCTGCTTTATCATCTTTGAATCCTTGATGTATACTTTAAAGTCTGATATAAAATAAGCAGCCATAAATGTGGAATTAATGAATGGATCTTTTAAACTATTCAAAGCCAACCTCTATTTTAAATAATCATATTTTCAAGGCTTTATTGATAGTCTAATTTAACATCCAATTTTGAAATGAACAAATCAATCTGTAGAAATTAAATAATGTTCTGGTCCATATCACTCGAGAGTAGCTCAAGGATTTGTACCAAATGTGACTCTGAATGTGATGATCTTGCAGGGCACCAGGCCCTTCTCTAGAAGGTTCTTAATGATGATGTTGAGAGCCTGACAACCATGGTGATACCTTTTTCAGTTTCCTTTGGGAAACTTCTTCCGGGTTGCTTCAAAGAGAAAGGTGGAGTAGGGGCAGGAGGAGAGACTCCAGCCTTGTGTTCACTCTTGACAATCTCCTTTGTGAGTCATGAGCAGACTGGCTTTTCCTCACCATTCATTCCTCCCTCCCAGCTGCTTGGAGAACACATGAACAGAATTGCACAATGCATGCTGAAGCCAAATAAGAACAAATATTTGCTTTTTAATGCATATGTCATCACTTCTTGCCATTAATGTGGATGATCATGTTTAGCAAAATAGTCATTCGAGGTTGTCAGTGTTACAACTAGTTATAAATCATTTTACCTGAGAGTTGGAAGATATTTTCCTACGGATATGACATTGTACATTGTGGTTATACCTTTAAGCCAGTTCAAAAACAGGATATTGATTTATGTGTGACAAATATTTGCGGTATATGTAAAATGTTTCTGGAACAGAATGACGTAGAAGTAATATGAAAATGAATACTATTTCAACATATGCCAATAAAAGATGGGTGGAAAGTCTCAGGGAAACATAAGTATCACCTCATTTCCTAAGGTCAAGCATTCAGACAGCTGTGGTGCTCCCCAGAATCCGGGACCAAGAAGATCTGGAAGCCCTTATGTTAGAGTTGGCAAGATTGCAAGAAGAGAGGTGACTGCTGCAAATGTGTTTTACGCCCTACTTAACAATGCTAATAGTGAAATAGTGAGAGAAAACCCAAGTGCCAACAAATATGTATATATAAGACATCTGTGTAAACTGATACATTAAAAGTAACAAATACCTACATGGAACCTAGCTGCTGCAGTAAAGAGTTGTTAATTTCATTAGAAAAGCAACATATTACACAGTGAGCAGTTAAAGTAACTTATAAAAATATGTATTACAGAATGGCATCATACACTGGAGACTAAGTCTTCAGGGAATTCTTATAAGGGGCTGGAGTTGGTTTACAGAAAATTCCTAAAGAAAATAGAAACCACTGCAAGACATTAATTAAAGACAGGAGGCTTAAACATTTCAATCGTTTTTTGAAGTGAAAAAATTTTAATGTAAAAAATTTTACAACAAAAATCATCAATTTAATCCTAACTACTGCTGTTAACATTTTCAATTTTCTTATATTCTCTCTGTCAGCAATCCCACTACGTTTCCCTAGACAAGCCATTCTCTCAAGGTAAATGTGTCTATGTCATATTGTGTCCTCTCTCCTGAAATCTACCACCTATGCTCAGACTTCCTCACTCTCAGCTGATAACTTTACTTCTTATTTCACTGTGAAAGCAGAAATAAGCAGCAAAAATCCGCTCCAATCTTAGGCCAACTCCTTTCTTCAGGTACTAGACCTCATGCCCTTCTGCTCTGAAAGTCTCTGGTCCTTCAATAATGTCTTATAAAAGATGTGCCAGCCGGGCATGGTGGATCACTCCTATAATCCTAGCACTATGTCATGTTAGCCAGGCTGGTTTTCTCTCTCTCTCTCTCTCTCTCTCTCACACACACACACACACACACACACACACACACACACACCCCTCCTTTAACCCCACATCTCTTCCAGCTATGATGCTATTCCTCTGTACCCCTTTACAACATTCTTTTCATGGTTTGCTAAAAATGCTGTCTCCTGATCCACATTCAATTTCCTCTCCACCTCTTCCTTGAACCCATACCTCTCAGGTGTCAGTGCCCAGGACTTTTTCAAAGCTGTTCTTATCAATATGAACCGTGACATCTACATGGTCTATCTAATGCTCATCACAGCACTTGAAGTCCTTTGTGGCCCTGATCTTCCATAAAACAGTAATAAAAATTATATAACTGCATTGTTATCAACACAAATACAATCCAGGTGGGTTTCATTTTTATATATTCATTGTCATTATATTTATGTTTTTCTTTTGATTTGAAAATAAATAAAAATTAAAATATTTCATGGGTCTCTAAAAGTACTGTGGGTCCTTAGCACTGTGTCTCCTCTCCCTGATGTCTGAGTTAGCCCTGATGGTGAGATTTCTGTCCTCACCTTCCTTAGACTCTTAGAGGCACCTCACATCATTTTCGCTATCTTGAAACCTGTTAGCAAATGTCTTCAATGACACTGCACTCCTGGTTTTCTTCCCACCTCATTGGTTGCTGTCTCTCAGTCTCTTTTGGAAGCATGTTCTGCCTATTCCTGCTTTGTAAACATGGATGTACTCCAGGACTGGGTCTAGGATACCTTCTCTACCTACCTAGACACAATCATTTGGTGTTCTTGCCCTATGCCATGGTTTTAAAAACTGATAACTCCTAAAGGTATATCTCCAGCCCCCACTTTTCCTCTAGACTTTATACTCAAAGATCTTAACTGCTTATCTGATATGTTCATTGGAATATTTTATAGAAATCTTAAATTTACCATATGTAAAATAGGATTCCCCTATCTTGGCCTTCGGCAGTGTTCTGATCACAATACAGGGCCCTGCCATTTGCTCAGTTGCACAAGCCAAAATCCTTAAAACCACCCTTAACTTTTTAATTTTTCTTGTACCCCTTACATAATTTATAGTAAATATTATTGGTGATCCCTTCAAAATAAATTCAGAATTCTTCTGCTGCTGGTGATGGAATAGGAGAGGCATATAGTCCATTTAATAGAAATAAAAGAGTGATTAGATTTATGGGCTAATGGATAGTAAAAATAAAAACAATGACTATATCTTGGGATAAAGGCTGTGGTGCAAAGAGAAACATGACAGAGCATTCTTTTTATCCTCAGACAGATAATGATAATTACGCAAATGTGCTGAAATTTAGAAAACACCAACTTATCTAAATCAATTTAATCAATACATGTAAGATGATGTCTAGGTGGAACAATAACATGGAATGTAGACTGTGGATTTGGTAATACAGCAGACAGAAAACTTCTGAAATATAGAAATAACCAATGAGAAGATAAGACCACAATGGTAGCCATCCCTGAGCTGAAACAGACAAGGATCTCTTAGAAAGGTTGGTAAAAATCTGACCGGGCATGGTGGCTCACACCTGTAATCCCAGCACTTCAGGAGGCTGAGGCAGGCAGACCGCTTGAGGTCAGGAGTTTGTGACAAGCCTTGCCAACATGGTGAAACCCTGTCTCTACTAAAAATACAGCAATTAGCTGGGCATAATGGTGGGCGCCTGTAATCCCAGCTACTCAGGAGGATGAGGCAGAAGAACTGCTTCAATCCGGGAGGCGGAGGTTGCAGTGAGCCGAGATCACACCACTGTACTCCAGTCTGGGTGACAGAGCAAGACTCCATCTCAAAAATAAAATAAAATAAAATAATAAAATAAAATCAAGGTTGGTACAAAACCAAGATATTGTCACTTAATAGACTTTAGAAGAAGAGAATGTTTCCTGATGAGGAGATGATCAGTAGAACCTAATCCCACAAAGAGGTCAAGAATGCAGGTCAGTCAACGGGCTTTAGAGTTGTGAAGGTGTCAGGGCACTACCGACTTCAGCATCTGAAGTTAAGTGATGATCAAACCAGGAAGCAGAGTTAAGAACATTAAGGATTTTTCAATGATAAGTATTAATCAAAGAAATTTTTTAGTAGAAAAAGTAGCACAATGACTGAAGATGGAAATTAGGTAAAGTAAGTTTTCAAGATTTGAAATACAAAGACTTGAGATATGAAGTGTACAAAAGCTGAAGAGAGAAAACGGGAAACTTCAGGAGGCAGAAAGGCTTGATCTGGAGAGTAGATTCCTTAAGAGTATCTTTATAAAGAATAAAATGATTGATGACAGTGGCACGAGTTTGCTTTATTTGGGTGCATAATTCAATTTCTCCTTTCTTGACTCATAATTAACACAAACTTACTGATACTGGCTGAGCTGAACTGAAATGAGAGCCGTCTACCTACCTGAAAGAATGTGGATGAGTAGATCATCACTACTCCATCCTCTGAAATCTTTATCCTCACACATCATTTTTAGAAGCCACTGTACCCCCAAACCAGATGCCATCAATACTTATCTGTATCACAATTTTTCTTTTTGAGATATTTTCATCATTTGACAGAGAAAATTTTACAAAGAAAAGAAGAATCATAGCTGTTGGCCAATAAATGGCTTGAAATCTTAACAGGTTCAAATTAAATTACCAAACTAGTGAGAACAACATACAATATAATGTGGTGATTGTCATTTAATTGCCAACACAATTCACAATTTGCTGTTAATTTTTTTAATTTTAGCATTGGGTGGATATAATTAGGGCTGTTAATACATAGCCTGCAATTTTCATCTCAATTGAGATGAGTATCTGGCAAACACTGTGTTCTGGTAATGGACGTTTTCAAGATCACCTGACTGAAAATAGAATCAAAAGGTATAGTGCACCAAATTATTGGCAAGAAATACTGAAGCAACCAAAAGTCGCTCCTCCCCTTCCTTTCTGTCACCTGTGTTGCTAAGCTGTTATCAATTACTCTGCAGGCCAAGGCAATTTCACCTGAAATTGCATACTAGGGGTAGAGGAGAAGAGCAACAAGAATGACATGTCCAGAGCAACCATGTTTTAGTCAACTATGAATTAAATTAAGTGCCTTCTGAATTACACAAAATGCCTGCACTTGGCTGATAACACAACATTTATTGTACTTCTACCCTTTCCCTTGGAGGCGAAAAAAAAATCACTGACATCACATCACTTCCATGTTATGGATTTTCTGTTATGTTACCATGGAAACATAGCATTTCCTTTCATTATCTCTGTCTCTTTCACACACAAACACACAAAACAAAAAATGGAATTACACATTTATAAATACTTCATTACAAACTCCTCTATGCAGAGTAAGAATTTGGTAACCAGGTCCAGTGAGAAAGTGCAGAACTCAATTCTTGCTATGTCAATCACTGGTTTAACCAGAAATCATTCCGCAACTTTTCGCCAGTGCAACACACGGTTTTCCATGATTGGGATTATTTCCGTGGCTATATCAGAATTTGCTAGACTAAGAATCTTTTAAAGTGTGTGTCCTTATTGTGTAGTGACAAGAAGAACATTTTTTTTGCTTTCTTTAAGCTACTGGCCCAAATTCCTCTTATAAATTTTGTAACAGGGAATAAATTGTCAGACTCATATTTTCAATTAATTCATTGTTGAAATAGGTGACATATGAAATATAATATTTTATTTTTCTTTTGCATCAATGATACATACTGGTTTCGGTTTTCAGGCCCCCCAAATCATAATTGTGCAGTATTACTTTTACATAAAAGCTATTTTCATTTTTTAAAATGTCTACATTAGAAAGAATCACTAAAAAAAAAAAAGAAAGAAAAACAGATGATATGATACCAATTAAACCTAATTAAGAGAATCTCCCTAGCAACATAATCGCTTCCTCAGTTAGCTCTAACTAGGCTTTATCCTCCCAGCACCTTCCTAGCAGATCTCTTCAAGTGAGAAAAGTACTGTGAAAACGACATTTTCTGATGACTCAGAGGCCCTCACTCATACAACTTAGCACTTGTTTTTCTTATTTTGCTCTACAAGGACTATTATTTTATATTTTCTTGCTGAGCAAAGAAACCCCATATAATCAGTATAAAGAACAACTAAATTTGAAACAACATTCTTTTGAGCATCTGTGAGAAGTGGACAGGAAATGAAAGTCCTCAAAATATTCAAATTTTCATTTCTAAATAAATGTCAGGTGGAAGATTTTTAAAACTATGACTTATCAAAATGATGGGCCATCAGGCAGAAATTAGATTTACAAATTAATATTTACATGGTCATAACATAATCAGACCTTAAAAGAGCAATTTGTAAAATAGTATGAACTAGAAGATCTCTTTTATATGGCTGGAAGAATATACTATGAAATGTTAACAGTAATAATTTCTGGTTGTTGGAATTAATGGCGATTTTTTCTCCTTCACGCTCTTCAGTATTTTCCAAATATTTTACAATGTGCTGGTTAGTAATGCTTTTGGCCACAGTAATAGAAAACTCACCAGTGGCTTAAACAAACATAGGTTTATGTTACTTTATTATTATTATTTTATATATTTTCATATCAAGAAGTCTGAAAATGACAGTTGTTGGTATTATTTCAGCTGCTTAATAATGATCTTATTTCAATTTTCCCATACTTAGCTTTGTGACTTTTTCGCTTATCAGCTTTTTGCTTCATGACTTTAAAAAATGGTTGCCTTGGTAACAAGGATGACGTCTAATTTCAAGGTGGAGAATAGGGCCCAGGACAATGCTAGCCAGGCCTATTGCACTTAGTACTTCCACCAATGCTCCCTTCTGAGGACTAACTCCCAATCCGATTCTTTTCTTATGTCTCATTTGTCAGAATTGGATTACAAGGCCATCCAGAGCTGCACGGAATATAGAGATAGACTCCCATAATTGGTTTAGATTCATCACAAGCCACTGCCTACATCTGATGGTAGCAATGCCATCTTGAACAAAATCAGGATGCTATTATGCTGGAATGAAAGTGAGAATGTGTACAGAATAAGACGGTAGGCTGAAAAATGCCCTAATCATGCCCTCCCATCACAAACATCTTCATATCTTAATCTCTGGAACGACGAATGTTACTTTATGTAGGAAAACAGGTTTCTGAAGATGTGATTAGGTTTAGAATTTTGAGATGGGCCAAGCATCCTGAATTCTCCAGGTAGGCCTTAAATACAATCACATGTATCCTTATATGAGGGAGGTACTGGGAGATGGGAGATTACATACATACACATACACACCCACACACACATGATAACGATGTGAAGACAGAGCGGAGAGAAGATACTAGTCTTGAAGATTGGAGTGATATGGTCACAGTTCAAGGTCTTCCGGCTAGAACACGCAAGGAACACATTTTCTTGTAGAGCCTACAGAGAGAAGGCAGCACTGACAATTCTGATTTCAGCTCAGGGACACTGGTTTTGGACTCCTGGCCCCCAGAACTGTGAGAGCATAAATTCCTGTGCTTTTAGGCCTCCCAGTTTGTGGTAATTTGTTAGGGCAGCTGCACTGCTCCCCGAAAAAACACAAATAAAACTGAAAGGAAACTAGTATTTTACATCTGCCAAATAGTCAGTCTCTCCACCACACACAACTTTATAAGTAATATAAATAATACAAATATATAATACTATAAATAATATAATGTAATGCCATATAAATATATATAACAATACTATATAAATATAACTTTAAAGTGATAGTCACATTTAGGTGACTTTCTTTTTGAGACACAGTCTTGCTCTGTTACCCAGGCTGGAGTACAGTGGTGCAATCTTGGCTCACTGCAACCTCTGCCTCTTGGGTTCAAGTGATTCTCCTGTCTCAGCCTCCCAAATAGCTAAGACTACAGGCACATGCCACCATGCCTGGCTAATTTTTTGTATTTTTAGAAGGGACGAGATTTCACCCTGTTTGCCAGGATGGTCTTGATCTCCTGACCTCATGATCCACCCACCTCAGCCTCCCAAAGTGCTGGGATTACAGGCTTGAGCCACTGACTCAGGCCTCTAGATGACTATTATTATTAAAATTAAATAATTTGTAAAGCAAAGCCATAACTCTTCCTATATTTCCATTTCAAGAGAATAATATATTTTCAGCAAGGAGTTGCCTCAAATTTGAACATATCTTCACATGGTCCACAGACACCTACAGCAAGTTTCCACTGACTTTGGCAGAAACTACCTGAGTGTTTTCAAAAGTAGATTTGGCTGTCTGGTATAAGTCGCTGATATCTTACTGGTTTTTCATTCATCAGTGTTTTTCTATTCAATTACAACTTTAAAATTAGAAAAGAAAAAGTTACAAGTAAAATCGAAACAATTTATACAAAGTCCAAAAGGTATAATCAGAGGAAACTTTTAAGGAATACATTCAAGAAACGGGAAAAAGATCCTGCTCTCAATTTTCCTACAGAAACAAGGTTAAAATAGTAATAGTCTCTCTAACCTGTCGTGGAAAATAAATGAGGGTTGACAGAATATTGGTTTTCACTTCAAAGTCGGTTATTAATTTTTTTTCTTTTTTCCCTGCAGAACACAACACGACAAGGGCTATTTTCAGACTATGAAGTCTCTTTAATCAAAGTCAGCACTGGCTGTGAAGACCACCTGCTCACAGTAATTACCGTAAGCACACTCAGTGTCTCCTGATTCAAATGACCTATTTCTTGGTGAAATAAGACATTTCTTAACTTCGACTGTGTTAAATATGCTCTCAACTCTAAATTACTTCTTCACAGGAGACAAATGCCCTCAGATCAATTCAAGGCACTGATCTTGCTCAGTGGGCCCATCAGAACTTGAATCCCAAGGCACAACAAGAAAACAATCTGCTGAGTACCGGACAAAAATGACTAGATAGATCTGAAAACCAGCCAAATGGAAAACTGCAAAACTTTTTCTGAAATTTTTATTCAGAGTAATGTAAGAAGGGAATTAATTTTGCTTTTTATTGTGTATGAAGCAAATATACCCTACCTTTAAAAGAGTAGGTTGTTTGCCTAATAATTGTAATAATTTCATGTACACCAATTAACACTTTTTTTTTTTGCCTGGCTTCTGTCCTAAACACACGCATCTATAAATCTGCTTGGATTTTCTTGTTTCAAGATCAAAACAAAATATAGCTCAGTAATCAGACCTACAAAACAATTATTTAGGTTTACAAACCAATAATTCATATAGAATATAAGCTTGGGGTCCTTATGGCTGAATGATTTCTCCTACTTGATTCCTTTCTGTGTCTGGCATGGTTGGCCCCTCTCTTTGTTTTAAGACTATTTCCTGCCTTAAAATCTGAGTGCTTGTCCTCTTTCTTCTTTTCCCCTTGCCCCTTGTCTCTTAATTGGCTTCATTTTCTCTCCTTTTGCTGCTGGCTGTTTAAATACTCATAATTTTCTGCCCTTTCTTTTTATCATCACCTATACTCCTATCCCTTCCCTCATCTTTCCTTCCCTTCTCTTCTCTGTTCATCCCTTTTTTGGGCTTCTATTTTTATCCCAATTTTCTCCTACAACCTTATTTTCTTTCAGGGTGATTTTATTATCTATAAGGTAATAATTCCACAATTAGTTTCTCTAGCCCTGATTTAAAAAGCGGGGGGCGGGGGAATGCCCAAATCATTTAATCAAAACTGAAACATGCATGGAGGGATTTGTTATGCACAAGATACTAATTAGGACAAGAAACAGAGTGGAAAGACCTTTGAAAGGTCACACAGTGCCCTCCTTTTATTCCAGCTAAGGCTTTTCCTAAATCAGCATTCTGGAAGTATTCTAGGGAACACTCATTCTGCAAAATGGCTCTTGGAAAAAAAAAAAAAAAAGGAGTTCTATGGCCAAATTAATTTGGGAAAAACTGCATACCATGTCTTCCCTCATGAATTTCAATGAACATTAACACTGTAAAAACTGAAACATCTTAGAAGAGATATATTTATTTGCATTTAACCCAACATTACACAAACTCATTTGGCTCTGCAACATTTTTAATAAGTCATCTTATCTTCAGCAACATTCTTTTCGCCATTGCAATAAACTCCTATTTTCCGCTTTAATCATCGCCCTGCCCCAATCCACTTGAAACTACCAGCGGAATCATCCATCTAAAACATTAATCACACCTCATAACTCCTCTACCTAAAATAATCCAGTAGCACTAGGCTGTATACAAGATAACATCTGTACTCCTCAGTGGAGCTCAGGATTTTTAGTAATCCTATCTTCAGCTTCCTTGCCTTCACATTTTTTTGCCACAAACTATTCCTTAACCCACTCTCCTTCAGGGTACCTAACACTCTAGTATCACCAAATTACATAAATTCTTGAAAATGCCCATTTATACCTGTTCCTTTCCCTTCTTACCCCTAATAGACTGTTGCATATCTTTTTCCATAGCTCATGTGTGTGCTCCTTTTAAATACACTTTCGTGATCACTTTCCTTTATGTCCAAGTGAGTTAGTTGTTCTTTGCCTTGCGTTTCCTTACCACTTTGTAAATATCTCTAGAAACATGAATCCCACTGAATCTGCTGCACCTAGGAAATTGCAAGCCTGTAGACCTTCCCTGTCTAATACTGCAGGATTAGTTACCATATGACTTTTCAGCACATGAAATGTAATGAGTTTAAACTGACATGATTTTAGCATAAAATATACACTGATTTCAAAATTTAAAAAAAGAATAAACTTATACCATTAATAATTCAAAATACTGATTTTATGTCAAAATGACATTTTAGAAATACATGGTTAAAAATATGTTCTTAAATTAATTGTGCCTTTTTCTTTTTAAGTTTTATGCAACTATCAGAAATTTTTAAAATTACCTGTGCTGTCACATTTGTGGACCACATTATGTTTCTATTAGACTGTTCTAATTGTGCAGTTCTAGTGGGCTTGCATCTTCTCTTATAATCACTAGATCTAGTTATCATTTGGAATCAATACTCAGCGAACACTTCTTGAATCAATGAATAAATAAATTAGCTGCTGTGTTTTTACAATGTCTTATAAAATAAAATTCTTGCAGTTTGTTACCATGACATGAGTCCCAGAGGAAAAAGTCTTCCACATGAATGATCTCAATATTGGATGGCTCTAAATGGTGTCAGCAGCAACAGCAACAATACTCTTTTCTTAGAGAAGGAAAGGAAAAGAGAGAAAAGGTCCAAGATCATATTGACCTTTTAAATAAACCCTATACCATGAACTATTCTAGGTTAGAATGTACATAAAACGACATCACAGTCTCCGTAACTTTCTATAGAATGCATGCTACCAGACTTTGATGAGGGCAGAAGAAAAGAATAAAGAAAATAAAGAAAAAAACACTCAATTGTAAGGCAGCCCAAGTCCTCTATCACTTCCAGTCATAAATTTTCTTTTACGAATCACTTTGAGAGCACAATTCCAGAGAGAAATGCTATAGAAACTCTGGTCTAAGCCAGGACAGAAAATCAAACCCATATGAGTTTTTGTGTTAGTGAAAAACCTGTGTGACCTTAGGTGAGTTGCCTACTGTCTGCGTCTTAGGATATGCCATAGTTAAAGTGATAATTCTGAAAACTATATAGCAATTGGAACAATCTAATGCTGCTGCTGATGTTCTCAGATATTTTAAGCCATATCCAAATTACTTTCAACCAATGTACATGGTAGCATGTTCCTTTACTTCAGCTAAAAATCCAAATGGTGTCTTCACAAATGAAGATTTTCGTCTACAAAAAATTTAATAGATGGCAAAATATTTTGTAAATTATTTCCTCTGTTCCTAGGTTTTCTCCATGTATTTTAAATTTCTGTTAAAACCATTTATACTGTTTCCAATTAATGTGGGAAGTGAGGAGAGTAAGCTGCTATTTACAAATAATTTCACTTGAATTTAAAAGATAGTTGGCCAAGCACGGTGGCTCATGCCTGTAATCCTAACACTTTGGGAAGCCAAGGCCAGGGATCACTTCAATTCTGTAGTTCGATACCAGCCTGGGCAACAGGGTGAAACTTCATCTCTCCCCAAAATTCAAAAAATTAGCCAGGCATGTTGGTGCATGCATACCTGTGGTCCCAGCTACTTGGGAGGCTGTGGTGGGAAGATCCCTTGAGGTCAGGAGGCAGAGGTTACAGTGAGCTGAGACCACACCACTAAACTTTAGCTTGGTCAATCACATGAGACCTTGTCTCAAATACATACATACATACTTACATACATACATACAAGTTGTTTTTTGTTTTTAGCTATTTTCTCTCATGTGGTTTTGTGGTAACTTACGTATAAACTCTTTTCTGGAAAAAAAAATGTTATTTATTTCCTTAACTGAACAATAAACATTCCTGAACTTGGTAGAGCATAAGTGAGTGGCCACCAAAGACTGCTACTCTATCATGACTACAAGCATCATGCCTTTGAAAACCAAAGTTCATTTGGAGCTCAGCAAGGGTGAAATTCAAATCTGCCAATGGATGGCCCATTAGAAGCAAGAGATATGGACTCTAATTATTAATATAGATATTGATAACCCTAATATCCTATATTAGGATTGATAGTCTCCTAATATTTCTCTTATGTTCTCCTAAGTTATGGTCAAATATGAAGATTGGGGAGAGAGAAAGAAAAGTAAAATAAATATTATGGTGATTTATTTTATAAACAAAGTTGTTTCATAAAGGGATGATGAAATCCAAAAATCTAATTGTTCTTTCCCTAGACTTGTACCAATAATATAATTATAATTTCAGGTTTATCCATTACAAGGACAGAAGAAACAATAACGTGGATATATGATTTGTTTCCTGTGGCTGCTCTAACAAATTTCCACAAACATGGTGGCTTAAAACAACATGCATTTATTCTTTCACAGTTCTGAGACTGGAAGTCCAAGATCTGTATCACTGGGTTGAACTCAAGGTGCCAGCAAGGCTGGACTCTCTCTGGAGGCTCTAGGAGAGAATCTGTACTTTACTTCTTCTGCCTTCTGTTGGGGGCTGGCATCCCTTGACTTGTGGTCACATCACTCCAATCTCTTTCTCTGTGGTTGCATTGCTTCCTCCTGTTCTGCCTGTAAAATATCCCTTTCCCTTCCTTTTATAAAGTATTTGTGATTGCATTTAGGGATGACCTTGATAATCCAGCACAATCTCCCCTCAAGATATTTAATTTGATCCTGTCTGCAATGCCTTTTTTTCTTTATGAGGTAACATTTACAGGTTCTAAGGAATTGGGACCCGATATCTTTGTGTGGCCATTATTCAACCTACTACACATAATAAATATTTTATTTATTTATAAAAACACTGGGACATTCACTTCTTAACTTCCTTGTCAACAATTAACTTCTGTGAGATTTTGTCCAAAATCTATTTCCAAAATTTAAATACCTTGTAAGCATTTTTAACATCTTTTAAAATTTCTAAAACCTTTGTAGTTATGGGCATTCAACCAATATTAACTGAGCACTTACTATGGGTCAAGTGTTGCTAACAGTATAGAATTTATAAAAATATTTATTCAAGCAAAGTGGAATCTTAGTTTGAAAAGTCAATAGCATGCATTTCCCAACATTCACTGTCCTGTCAGTGTTACAGACTTTGAAAAATAGATCTCCAGATAAGGCTTAAAGTAAACATATTTTAAGTTGTAAAAATCATATGATTAGTTTAAGCCTTAATTTAAAGCTAAATCACTGTCCCTCAATTACTTATGTTATCCTTCATAAATTACAGAACCACAACCTGAAAGCACTGTCGTCCTTTCCTTCTTTTCTCCATAGAAAGCATTTGTTAAATCGTCCATATGTTCAATTCCCTAGGATACAATAGGTAGTAAAATGAAGTTTCACTTAGTCAATATTTGTCTAAGGCTGTTGTTAGATGTATAAAATTCACTCATGTATTTATCCAGTAAACATCTTTTAGCTGTCTTTACTATGACAGGCATTTGCCTAAGTGCTTGGCTAACAACGAAGCCATCAAAGAGCATGGAGGTAAAAGGAGGGAGTTGCAGCACAGAGGAATAGACGTTTTACAACAGGTTTGAGGACCAGGTTCTACAGAGAGTGGTCTGGTGACACAGAACTCAGTCTTGGGGTCTGGGGGCGGTTTCTGTATAGAAGTGCATCAAGCTGAGGCCCCAGGGCCTGCAAGGATAGTCCCGGTAAGGAATTTGAGAAGGAGGAGCCCTCCCAGACTTAAAGATTTGGAAAGTTCAAGCATTTACAAGGGATCGAAGAGGAAGAGGGTTAGGGAAACCTGGAAGTAGTTTAAAATGGCTGAAACTCAGTGCAGGAGGAGGAGAAATGAACAGCCTCGATTTCACGAAATTCCTGCTGAACAGAAAGGACAAGCCCCCTCTTAAAAAGGTTCTTACTCTGTTATGTGAAGAAAAGTTTGGAAAGGCAAGATTAGAATAACAATGAGTCAGGAAACTATAGGAGCTATGTAGGAGAGAGGGAAGGTGAAGATTGAAAGTATGTAGAAAACTTTTTGCATTAGAGGAAGATTTAGACATACAACTGTTAGAAAAACAAGGTTAAATATATGGACAATATTGTTTCCAGGGCATGTGAGTAGAAAAACTACACAACTCATCTCCCTGCATATCTTCCCCTCCATCTAATTCATTGACTGCACTCATCGCCAGGACCACCTCTTGCTTGGATTTTGTGGCTTCCAATCCTCTATTATCATTTCAGATGTTGCCGTAAGAGTGTTGCTTTACATTCTGTGAGAAAGAGTTGCTGTTACTTGATTTTGGTGGGAACTGTACTTTGAAAAAATAACCTTGTATCTGAGAATACACATGGCCATTTTTCTTTTTATATTTCATTCTTCTGTCATCCTCCAAAGGATGACATAAGATTGAGATATGAACCACTGTTGAACCACCATGAATATCTGTGGGCTCTGTGCACCCAGCACTTAGGACAGCTGGTTTACCCAGTGGGAAGTTTCAGCTTCATTTGTGGTGAACCAGCTTCCTTGACGCTCAGCAGTGCCCTGGCAATGCTAACTAACCAAGGCTATAGTTTGCTAGGGTGCCCAAGTCAAGGCAACGACGGGCTTTCCCTCTAATCTCCAAAAAGAGACTTGAACCTAAGATCCATATCGCCCTTACAAAGTCAAGATGGAGCCTGTGTTAAAATAAAAAAGATAGGACCATCACAAAATGTATGAATGCTATTTGTTCCATGTTTCTACATCAGTTAATTATTATTCTATCTTGGGCTCTCTTTTACCTGCAATGAACTAGCATATAGTAAGTTTTTTCGACGCACTATTATCTCTCTCAAACTGCTCCTTTTTAGTCTTTCACCTTGGCCCAACTTGTACACCATTGTTTTTAAATTAAACTAAGAAAACTGTGACTAGGACCGTGCTTTCCATCTATCTTCCATGATATAAACAAAAGAAAACCATAATAATTTTCTCTCAAAAACCCTCAATGACCCTAGCTTACTGGTTAGTAAATAAAGTTAGTTCAACCTTCTCCTAATACCAAGGACTTGCACATGTTACTCATCTGTCTTCCTGGCCTTCTCTTTTAGTAACTGTCATCACAAGTCACTGAACTGCTCAACATTCTCCAAACACATGTGTGCAGTTTACTTGTTCTGCTACCGCTGCCTGTAATTCTCTTCCCCAGCTTCTCAGCCTACCACAAGCCTACTCTTACTTCAAGATTCAAGCCACATGTTATGTCCTCCGGAAAAACTCACAATTCATACATTGGAAATTGATTTTAAGTCTGGGCTTGCAAAGCTTTGCTAACATCTCTACATTGTATTTAAACACCAACACACATGCACACACACATGCATATACATTTTTAAAAAAATTTAACAGCAGATCTTTAAGTTTTACTAATGTTAACATTCCTTATTTTGACTATGAGTAGCTCTGAAGATCCATGACATGTATTACTTATGATTTTGACAAAGCACAGAGTCAATCACCCACTGTTGAGAGAAGATGGATGCTAGAATGAATCTCACAACGAGTTGTGAGCCCAGCTTGTGCCTGAGTATCCCAGAAGCGATGTGTTCCAGATAAGGTCAAATACAATTTGGAGGAAATATGATATGCAGTGTTAATATTCCTAAATCATAGAGTAGATATACATTCCTTAGCAAATATAAAAAGTAGCAAATTTTCATTGAGTGTGTATCATTTGCTAAGGACTGCTCTAGGCATTTTAAATATAATATTAATCTTCATAATAATTTTTAAGATAGGTGTGATTGTTATACTCAATTTTCAGATAAGAAGACTAAGGAAAAGAAAACACAAGGCTGCAAATAGCAGAGACAAGATTTGAACCAAGGCCATATTATTTCACAGATTTCCCCTTTAACCAACACACTCTGTTGCCTCCCAGGTGGAAATTATGAATAGTTTCCTATGGTTGGTGTTTACAATCTATCTCTACCTTTCCTAGAGACAAAGATCATGCCTTTTGGTTTGTTTCTTCAACAGTACCCAGCAGTGTCCCATGTAAATAGTAGAACTCTAGTACTAACAACAGGCTTTACAACTATTACTAAATCGTAGTTATCCCAGAGTAACAGCTGTTCACTAAAATGTTGAACCCCAGGAATTCTTCTCAACCAAGAAAAATAGCTTATTCACTCATAATTCTGCTTTCCTCTTACATGCAAGGCTACAAATTCTCATTTGCCTTGGGGATCTTCACTAAAAATAATTGAATACATACTGGAAACATTTAGCTCCTTCATTGCAGCTATTTAAAATAAGCATTGGCACAGAAATTGCAGCATTAGGAGATATCTTTACTCTACACATTAGGGACCACTTGTCAGAAGCAGAGTTAAAGTAGATTTGAAACATCTCCAGGCTGCTTAGGTCTCTAGTGCTCTGAAGTATTTGAATGTTCACTCTTTGACCCACGTCTGTTTAGATCATTTTGATTTTAGGGAAAAAAAAAGGAATAATGATGACAGAGCCTGTTCCAGAGGAACTTATCCCTTCCGTTCCTTTCATTCCATTTGGGCTAAAATGTACTTCATCAGCGTTCAAGTTAAGGCAGGAAGATGGCAATGTGACCAAATGCTATACCCAATGTGTCCTTTGTGCCTTTGTTTAAAACACTGGGAAGCTTCACGAATATGTTGGAAGTGGTAGGGAAATCATTAATAAAAATTATAATGAAATACATATGGGCCGTGAAAACCACAGTCCCATAACAGAAACGCTAGTACTAAATGTAGCCTATTTATTTTTCTTTTAGAACAAACTGCAAATATATCACCCTTGGTTTCAAATTATCTACTTCATTAGGTTAAGAAATTGCTTTTTCATTGCTAGCAAGTGGCTCTTCATCAGAGATAGTATGTCCAGCTGCCAACAAGTCAAAGCCTAACCATTTAAACTGTATGTAATGGAGGAAGAAAAATCACACAAGGTTAGAAGCTCCTATTGGATCTATGACCACTCAGGGTTTTACATCTGTAGCTCAAGAAACAGATAAATAAATACATCAGTATTTATTGGCTGGAAGTTATTCTCCATGGAAGGCAAATGGAATGAGAATGATGGATTATGCTTTACTCTGTGGAAATGGACAACTTGGCAAATTTTTTAAATTACTCAGCAAGTCAACCATTTTTAGTAGTAATAAATTATCTTAAATATTCTCTGAGTTACAGGTAGTTCCTCAATATTTTTGAGCTAAACAGACCACATGAAGACCTCCTCTGCAAGCCAGAGTATGGAGGTGAGGGTGGTATCTGCAAACTTAATAAGTGGTTCTCAGGTAAAATTCTGGGTCCTGTGTAGCCCTGCCTAGCCTTGCTACAAAGCAAAGGAGGAAAGACGGGCCATGCATATGAACTAACACCTAAAATAGATTTGTCTGTCATAAAATTCAAATCCTTTGAAAGCATCTTTTTGACATTTGTGTTCTTTTTGTTGCCTCTCCAGAATTAGGGGCTCACAGGGAGTCTTTACTAATTACGAATGTATTCTTTATCCTTTAAAATTTAGGAGAAATGTCTTCTATGTTCTTTTGCCTTAGATTTACGATCCAACAGGCTCTATGTGGTAGGCTTTAATCTTTGGAGAGACACTGCTTTTAATACAAGCTATGTCTAAGTGGCACAGCAGTTATTCAAATTGGTACTTACATCACTTTTTTGAAGTTAACTGCTTGGGCATGCTACAGGCTTGATTTTTCAAGGAGGTACTACAAATGTTCACTTCAAGAATGGGTGATTTTAATGAGGTGATTGTAACAATTGCTGTCTCCTTGAATCCTGTTCTTGAAGAGAGGAAAAAGAAAACCTTCTCTTCTATGTATCGTCTTGAGATTTTATCCAAATGGCAACTATAATGTGAATTTGAAGAGGCCACCCAAAATTCTGCATTTGGACCAAGCTGAGAGTCGCCTATAAACTCATGCTTTGCATTTTGGAAAATGTCAAAAAGAACATGCAGAGTGCCCTTATTTCCTAAAAATACAACGTAACAAAGCTGGGCACAATGGTTACTGCCTGTAATCCTAGCACTTTGGGAGGCCGAAGTGGGAGGACTGCTTGAAGCGAGGAGTTTGAGACCAGCCTGGACAACACAGGGAGACCCAGTCTCTACAAAAAAAAAAAAAAAAAGTAAGTAGTCAGGTGTTCTGGCTGATGCCTAACATCCCAGCTATTTGGGTGGCTGAAATGGGAGGATTCCCTGAGTCCACGAGGTCCAGGCTGCAGTGAGCTATGATCACCCCACTGCACTTCAGCCTGGGAGACAGGGTAAGACCCTGTCTCAAAAATAATAATAATAATAATAATAATAATAATGGGGGGCAGTGAGTTCAGTAAGTAAATATAGTTTAGAGCACAGATCTAGAAAAAGTTAATGAAAGTCAGGAAGTACTAGCTATCTTTAAATACAGTCAGACCACAAACCAGTGAAAATAGCAAGCATGTGCCCCCAGTGAAAAACTCAGGATGATGCAAACAAAACAGAGGTGACATTGAGCCTTGTAAGAACAATATTCTGCTTTGCAGTCTAAATCTTAACTTGTCAAGCAAACCATTACAAGAAAGGAATTAGATTCTCTATTAAGGGATGAGTAGTGGCTTATTTTTTCCTTTTGCTATTTATAGGCAGCTGTAGGAATTTATGCCTAAAACCTCTAATTGCTTTCTTGACAGTACAAATAGAATGATTTTTATAACTACATTTTTACTACACAGTCCTCACTGACCAGATGTTACATAAAGGCACTGTTTCTTAAAGTGTATTTTGCTTCCCTAGGCACGCACACTAAACATGAGAAACCTCTTGGGGAGGTGTTGAAAATGACATGCCTAGGTCCAAGTGTCAGAAAGTCTTAATTGTGTAGGAGTGGTGGTACCTAGAGGTATTTAGATGAGTTTTTGGTCCCCATATCCACATCACTTTCCCATGTCTCCCCAAATCAAAACATAACAATTGATTCTAAGTATCCATTTCGTATATAGTTTGACATTTGAAATATTAGAAAATATTGCTATTTTTACTAAAATGAAACCGAATCTTAGCAACAAAAATGTGCATACTATGCAAACTCAGCTTAAAGATCAATTAGCAGATCATCCTTCCCTTCCCCTCACCTTCTAACCAGGTTACTGACCCTCAGCCCTTCCTACATGGAAATTCCAGAGCTGGTCCTGTAAGCAGGACATTTTAGAGAAACACTCCAGGCAATTCTGAGGCAGAGTCTGCAAAGCATTCTAACATTTTATCAGTTCCGTGCTAGCCACCTGCTGCGCACAAAGTGTTGAAAAACACAGTTGCAGTTTAGTCTATGAAAGTAAGATTTTTTTAAAAAAACAAAAAACCTAAATCTCACAGTTCTCATTCTCTCTCTCTTTTTTCTGAAAGCCCACAGATGACAGCTTGGTACTAATGGTGCCAAGCTGCTTGGATAAATGCTTAGAAGCAGCCATTCCACAAAACAACCCAGCACCTCTAGAGGAAAAAAGAAATGCATGCTTTTGTCCTTGACCCCAGGGTTGTGTCATTTACATATGAAAAAGGCAAGATATTTATTCCGAAAGAAAGACACTGAGAGAAAGATGCCACTGAGACCATATTAAAAAGGTACAGCTTTCTCGACACGGATACTTTTCCAGAACCAGAACTCAAATGAATTTCTTTTTTCTTTCTTTCTTTCTTTTTTTTTTAACCTCTGCCACAGCCTTCATGAGCACCTTCAGCAGCTGGTCCAGAAATCCTTCATTGTACACATTCTTGACCAAATATAAGAGAGAGGAATTTGTGACTGTCCTATCAAGCCAACCTTTCCTTCTCTCTAGTGGTGTATCTACTAAGGGCAGCCAACAGCTGTGTATTGTTCTATACAGCTGTCTTTTAGAGGAATCTCATGGTCTGGAAGTTAAGGTATAATGCCAGAGACTAGTTTATTCCTTCTAGCCTATGGCCCTATGCCTTAACTAGGCAGCTGTGGCTTTAAGGAGGTATCACTGTGTCTTCTCATGCCACCTTCTGCTTGCTGTAAGGCTGGCTCCTGCTTTTTGGAGCCTTACTCAAAGACAAGGTCCCTGCAATCAGGACATCGTGACTTTATTGAACCTTAAGTATCGCTTTGGTCCAAAAGAGCTCTATTTCCAAAATTTGACTCCTGCTCAGTTTAAACCCCAAAGCCACTAATCCCTTTGGTCATCCTAATTTAAAAATGTCTGGTCACACTGCAATAGGATCTCCACCTGTCTTGGCCTTACCCATTTCTAACCCACCTCCATTTCTGCATTGGTCTACTCTTGAAGCCCCAGTGCTTCTTGCGGCCAAATTGCAAGACTTACCATAATACATACAAAACACTTAGATTTTCCTGTTTCTCCTTAGTCTGGGGAACCTGTCTTTAGTTTGTAACTATTATGTTGTTAATTAAATAGTCGCCGATAACATAAAAATATGTACTGGTTAATTAAATGGGGACACCTACTATTCCTAATGGAACTGTTACATTGCAACCAAGAATCATGAAAATCTTTTTTTCTGCCCTTCTTTCACTGCCACATTCAGCAATTTGATATTAATTCAGTTTTATCCAGAGGAACCTTGATATAATAAACTAGAGCTGTGGGTCCCTTGTTTTAGAATGGTACTCATAAGCCCTTTAATAAACAATGTAAATACTTTTTCTTAACAAAATAGACAATTTCATGAGCAATTTTTACCACCTCAAGCTCTAAAACATAATATATTTTGAAATAAAAATGATTATAAACAAAGCTTTATACTGTATACTCTTAAATATTGTTTATTTTGTTTGACAGATACATATTACAAGATAATATTAAATAAAAACAAACACATACACTACAGAAATGACTCCTATCAATTTTTACCAAAAAGAATTTTAAATATTAATGCTGTTTGAAAAGTAATATATGCACATAGTAATCATTTGAAATGCAAAAATGATTGCGAAAAATACATCTCTTTCCCATTTCTAATCTCCAGCCATCCGCCAAGTCTCTTAGGGGGTTACCACTATTAATAGCTTCTTGTATCTCTCTAGAGATTTTCCTTATCTGCTCACTTGGAAGCATATCTATGTTTCTTCCAAATTATTTTAGAGATAGCTTATGCATGCATAAACACATCTGTCTGTATATACATATATACATACCTATATAAATGTACATATATATGTCAGTAACATTTATCTGCATCCTGTTGTTTTTTTTTTTTTTTTAAAGCACACATACTTAAGCATACATAGTATCTCATAAAGGCCACTGAGAATTCTACTCTGTGGGTTCTTAATAGTTTATTTGACCTGTCCACAACCTGAACATCCTTATACACATTGTTCACACACAAATATACCTTTAACATACTTTTTTAGGAGTAGAAATCACAATGTTAGTTACACAATTTAGAATTTAGTAGATAATAATAAATTGTCATCAACAAAGCTTGAGTATCTTCTTCTCCACACCTTAACGGAGATATCAAGATACAAAGCTTGCTTATTTTTTAAAAACCTTTTAAAATTACCTAAGAGAAAACAGCATCTCTCTAGTTTTAACTTGCATTTCACTTATTAGGAGTAAGATTATAAGTCATTTAATATGTGTAACAGTCACTTGTATTTCTTTTTTTAATAATAAACTTTTAATTTTAGAATAGGTTTAGATGTACAGAAAGTTGCAGACAGCATAGGCTTCCCATATACTCCACATCTGATTTGCCATACTACCAACATCACACATCAGTATAACTTTGTCAAAGTTATTAAAACGATATTAATATATAATTAGCTGAATTATTGATTAAATGTGTTCAGATTTCTCTACGTTTATATAATGTCCTTTTTAGCTTCCTGGATTCTATCCAAAATATGACATTACATTTCACTGTTTTGTCCCCTTACGTTCCTTGTTCCTCTTCGCTGTGATAGTTTCTCAGACTTCTCTTGTTTTTTGTTTTTTTCTATTTTTTTTTTTTTTTTTTTTGAGATGGAGTCTCACTCTATTGCCAGGCTGGAGCGCAGTGGCGCGATCTCCGCTCACTGCAACCTCTGCCTCCCATTTAAGCAATCCTCCTGCCTCAGCCTCCTGAGTAGCTGGGACTACAGGCATGTGCCACCATGCCTGCCTAATTTTTTATATTATTTTTAGTAGAGACAGGGTTTCACCATGTTGGCCAGTATGGTCTCAATCTCTTAACCTCGTGACCCACCACCTCGACCTTCCAAAGTACCGGGATTACAGGCGTGAGCCATCGCACGCAGCCAAACTTCTCCTGTTTTTAATAACCTGGACAGTTGAGGAATATTGGTTGAGTATTTTGCAGTGAGGTGTAGTTTTCTCTGGTTTCTGTAAAGATTGTTTGTTTGAAAATAATATGCCTACGTGTTTTTTTGATGATTTTCTGGTTGTTTTTCTCTGAGCTTCCTAGTTTGATATCTGTCAATTTTGGAAAGAGCTCAGCTATTATTATTTCAAAACATTTCTTCTTTCTCTTTTTCTTCTCTTCTGATATTCCAATTATGTATGTTACATATTGCATGTTACACCTTTTGTTATTATCCTACAGGTCTCTGATGTTCTGTTCTGCTTTTGTTTGATGTTTGCATTTTTTTTTCTCTTCACATTTCAATTTTAGAAGTTTCTTAGTCTTTAATATTTACTAGGTCTGTATTTTTGGGCTGTGACTCTCTTAAGGGTGTCTCTAGTGGAATGGCTTTTTCCCCACTCCCTGTCTCCTATTCCCCTGCCTGGATATAGCATTCCAGATCTATTTCCCCGAAGTCTTGACTCTTGTTGACTATAAATTTTATTTCTCCCTTACATGAGCCTAGAAGACTCAAGGGGGCTTGCTCCAGTGGGAGAAATGACTTTCCCCCAGCTAGGATAATGTCCTAGGAAGATCTTTGTTCTGGAGAAGGCCGTAGGTAACGCAATGATTACTCTTCCCTTGCTCCAGCAGAGCCATGCAGGACTTTCACAGATCTTCACTGGGAAAACATCCTGGGGTTCCTAGGGGTCAAGTCCACAGAAGTTTAAAGGTCCCCCTAAGACTAGAATCTTCAGGAGTTTCTGACCCTCAGGCTTATCCACACTCAAATTCTAGCTTTGTGGAAGGTACCTTTTAAGTGTTATTACCAATCTGTGGTTGCAGTGGTTTCTGCCCTAGATAAGCAGATCTCCTCTGTGTGTCTTTGGATGTGCCTGTCTCTCTACATGTTAGGGACAGTGGTTTGCCTTGTGTGATGGGGTCAACATGATTGGACTGAAGGATGCGAAGTATTGTTCCTGGGTGTGTCTGTGAGGGTGTTGCCAAAGAAGATTAACATTTAAGTCAGTGGACTGGGAAAGGCAGACCCACCATCGATGGGGGTGGGCACCATCAAATCAGCTGCCAGAGAGGCTAGAATAAAGCAGGCAGAAGAAGGTGGGAGAAGCTGACTTGCTGACTCTTCCGGCCTTTATCTTTCTCCCATGTGGATGCTTCCTGCCCTGTAACATCAGACTCCAGGTTCTTCAGCTTTTGGACCCGTGGACTTACAATAGTGGGTTGCCAAGGGCTCTTGAGCCTTCAGTGACAGACCGAAGGCTACACTGTTAGCTTCCCTACCCTTGAGGTTTTGGGACTCGTATTGGCTTCCTTGCTCCTCAGTTTGCAGATGGCATATTGGGCGACTTCACCCTGTGATCATGTGAGTCAATACTCCTTAAGAAATTCCTCTTCATATATTCATCTATCCTATTAGTTCTGTCCCTCTACAGAACCCTAATACACCCTGCAATCTCAGCTCTCTCATGGGTCTAGCAGAAATTGTCAATTTTCAGTTTGTTTAGCTTTTTCTTGATAGAATGAGAGTGACAACCTCCAAAAGCTTTGTAATAAAGACCTGAAATCAGAAGTTCCTGAAATTTCTTTTTAATAAACAGTCTTTTTCATTTGCTCATTATTTAGTTGTCACATGTCTCTCTTTCTTACATGAGATCTTTATATATTAAGGAGAACAACACTTTGATTGTCATATGGGTTTTAAATTTCAGCGTTTTTGTTTTATTTTATTTTATTTTACTTTAAGTTCTGGGATACATGTGCAGAATTTGCAGTTTGTTAAATACGTATACATGTGCCACGGTGGTTTGCTGCATCTATTAACCTATCATCTAGGTTTTAAGTCCTGCATGCATTAGGTGTTTGTACTAATGCTCTCCCTCCTCTTGCCCCCCCACATCCCGACAGGCCCTGGTGTGTGATGTTCCCTTCCCTGTGTTCATGTGTTCTCCTTGTTCAACTCCCACTTATAAGTGAGAACATGCAGTGTTTGGTTTTCTTTTCCCATTTTAGTTTGCTGAGAATGATGGCTTCTAGCTTCATCCATGTCCCTGCAAAGGACATGAACTCATTGTTTTTTTTTATGGCTGCATAGCATTCCATGGTATGTATGTGCCAAATTTTCTTTATTGAGTCAATCATTGATGGGCATTTGCGTTGGTTCCAAGTCTTTGCTATTGTAAATAATGCAGCATTAAACATACATGTGTATATGTCTTTGTAGCAGAATGATTTATAATCCTTTGGATATATACCCTGTAGTGGGATTGCTGGGTCAAATGTTATTTCTGGTTCTATATCCTTGAGGAATGGCCACATTGTCTTCCACTATGGCTGACCTTAATTTATACTCCCACCAACAGTGTAGAAGCATTCCTATTTCTCCACAGCCTTCCCAGCATTTGCTGTTTCCTGACTTTTTATTAATCGCCATTCTAACTGGCGTGAGATGGTATCTCATTGTGGTTTTGATTTGCATTTCTCTAATGACCAGTGGTGATGAAGTTTTTTCATATGTTAGTTGGTTGCACAAACGTCTCCTTTTGAGAAGTGTCTGTTCATATCTTTCACCCAATTTTGATGGTTTTATTTGTTTTGTTCTTGTAAATTTGTTTAAGTTCCTTGTAATATTTTCCAGGTTTTTATTTCTTTTAAGTGAGGGAATTTAAATGTCATGAATTTTTAATATACAAAAATTTTATTACATGCATTTTTTTCAGTATTCTCTTTTAAGGTTTCTAGGCTTTGTATCAGTCTTAGAAAAATACTCCCAATCTCAGGATTATAAAACAGTTCTTCTCTTCTAACATATTGTTATATTTTATTTATATAATAAAATAAATCAAGTTAATTTAAATAATATATTTCAAACATTGGAAAATAAGATAATTCAGAATATAAGTAACACTGTGTACTTATACAATGGGAGAAATAAAACTCTGATAAGTAGTGTTAAAAGAAATGGGTAGCATTCTCTGTTAAAATAAATGAGTAGGAATCAGATTTCTACTCACTCCTTATAATCATTATTATAAGAGAACTGAAATATAAACAACATTTTTCAACAGAATATTAGGAAACTAGGAAATAGAAACATAAACACAATGTCACCATTTCAAAGCAATCAGTCTTAGCTCTTCCTTTCATTGCTATGTATTTCTAAAAAATTACCATCACAGTATACTTACAATATTATACCTTGATTATCATGATGAACATTCTTTCCCTGCTAACACATAATCTTGTAACACTAATTTTTACTCATATATTCCATGACTCTTATTTTTCAAAGCATATAGAAACTGGGAGTACTCAATTATCTCCAAATTATGTTATCAGTTACTAGTTATTGGTTTGTTTGTTTTTTTCTTTTTGACAGGGTCTCACTCTGTCACACAGGCTGCAGTGCAGTGTCATAATCATAGCTAACTACAGCCTTGAACTCCTGGCCTCAAGCAATCCTCCTGCCTCAGCCTCCCGAAAAGCTGGGACTACAGGAGTGTGCCACTATGCCTGGCTAATTCTTTTTTCCATAAAGATGAAGTCTCACTGTGTTGTCCAGGCTGCTCTCAAGATTGTTTAGATTCTATCTAATTTAAAATAAATAGCTTTAAAAATTCCTCCAAGATAATCTTTAATTATTAAGAGGTAGAAAGGTAAAAAGAGAGAGTGAGAACAGTGAACTTGGCTTATAAAAATACATTGGAGTAAAAGTTTGAAAAATAGTTGTATTTTCAAGGCATTTTGGAAGAAACTAGTAAGTTACCTGAAGAGGTTACCATGCTTCAAAGAAGAAGAAAAAGAAAGGGAGAAGGAGGAGGAGAAGGAGGACAAGGAAGAAAAATAATTTTTTTTCAGAGCTTAATGACTAAAACATCATAAACAGTAAATTCATAAATGGCAAACTTGTTTTGTATATTTGGTCACAATTAAAATATTTTTAATGTTTTCACTCTATAATTTATACTTTTTTTTTTTTTTACAAAATCTAATTGCTCCAAATTATCTTTATTTTGTATCTTTCTGTAGTCATCTAAAAGTGCTGTGGATTTTCTAAATAAGCTATTAACTAAATTACGCTTATTTTTAAAATTAGCTGTGGAAATTGACAACAAGCCAATTAAAACACATTTGTCTTCCATTTTCTTTGCCTTCAAGAGAAGCTTCTCATTTGAACAATAATTCCAGTAGATTAAATGAAAATCTCTCTGCAGCCTTCAGGCTAGTCAGATCAACAAAGTAATCTAAACTCATCATAACCCCATTAGAATTAGCCAACAAAATATTTAGATCATTTACTTTTTTAGTACTACGTCTCAGTTCCAGAGCTATATAACTGTAAATAAGAGCATAGTTTTTAGCTATTTTCACATTATACCTACCGCTTTTCTGTAATGTATTAAAAAACAGAAAAAAGATCTTTAAAATAAAGGTAACAATGAAATAGTGACTACACTACACTTTGAACCCAGTTCAAAGGCAAAATGTCACATATAAATTGGACTAACATTTAACTTTGCAAAGTTGGATATTTAATACATTTTTTAATTGGATTGTTAGCAACTAGATGAAACTCAAGGCTACCTGGTTGCTACCCAGGGGAATGTCCATTTCCATCCCAATCATTTGATCTACAACTACCATTATGCTTTGATGAGTTATCCCTACAATTCTTGCTATACAAAAGACAGAAAGAATATGTGGGTATAATAATATATAGTCATGCTGATAATAATGCTTCTTACCCAGTTATAAACTATTCTGTCACAATTAGAGAAAGATTTCAAGATTCTATCATGTGTTACAAAATTGTTAAATTTTGTAAGATTTCCAGACAGCGTCCCAGAGTCCCAGAATCTCATCATGGGACAACCTTTAGACAGCTTCTGGACAGCACCAAGAAATGACAGATGTAGCCATCCTGATCAAGCAGATATCCCAAGTTATTTACATGCTATTCTACTTCCCAGACACGCATGGTTGAGCCAGTCTTTAAAAGGAGCAGTTAGAGACGACAATGGGTTAAGTTCCTAAACACTCCTTGAGTCCCCTTCTATGCTTTATGGAGAGAAATCTAATGAATGAGGTCATCAAAAAAAAACAAACTAAAAAGGCAGCAGCAGCCTTAAAGAGAAAGCATTCTGAAAAGAAATAAAAGAGAAAATGTAGACGTGGGAAAAAAACGCCATAATAGCATATGCTATCTGTGCAGTATTTTCTATGAAACAGTTATCATTAACATATGCTAATTAATTTTATCTTCAAAAAAAGTTATGAACTAGGTACTTTTATTGTACTATTTTACAGATTAGAAAACTGAGACCAGAGAGATTAAGTCATTTGCTGAACATCATAGAGTTATGATTGGCTTGGCTTATGAACCCAAGTGTTCAGATTTGAAAGTCTATTTATCTTAACCTGGGACCCTGATTACTTCTCTAAGAAGATGCAACTCAATTTCTGGCTTAAGCAGGAATTTAGGGAGCTCTTTTCAACTCATTTCTGAAATGGCCAGGGTCTAATGTCTGTCCCGCACTATTTACTATTTCTTTCTTTTATTTTCCAAGATTGGACGATGTTAGAGCATCTGGCATACACTGTTACTTTAATAATTAAACAGAGTCACTTAGATACCCTTTATTTTCAACTGGGTGATGTATTTAAGCATGTGTGTAAAATGGCTATTTATCTGAATTACTGCTGCAGTGACTAGGAAAGGCTACAGGCAAAAATATTATGGCCAGTCCTTCCAATAAAGCTTGGATCTGCTGGAAGAAGATGAATGATGCTTTCCTGGTAGAAATATCCCTAAGGGAATATTCTAGCACTAGTAACTGATGGGCTCTTCTGTGGCTGTTATGGCAATAGAAGGGGATGAGCCTAGAGACCTTGCTTTTTACCCAAACCCTCATCTCAGCTGATCCACCCCCCCACATTGCTGTCCTCCAATCACAACTTACCCATCATGTGCCAATGATCCCCTCTCTTTTGTTTACATCTAATTAACTGTCTTCCCTCACTGTACCCATATTTCTGCCTCTTGTATTTTTCTTACATATTCCTTTTGAGTCAACTCTTGCTGCTGGTTGGTTCTTCTCTGGGTCTCCCACTGGCTTAATTTCCAGTTATGCTTCCCACCCCTGCCACAGGGAGCCAGGGCTAATGAAAAACCGCATGTGTGGACAGACGTGCAGGAGAAACAAAGGTGGTTGTGAATATGCAATTCATGATGGACAAAACACTATAGCCTGGCTCAGTGTCTCACACCTGTAATCCCAGCACTTTGGGAGGTTGAGATGGGAGAATTGCTAGAAGCTAGGAGTTTGAGACAAGCCTGAGAAACACAGTGAGGCCCCACCTCTACAAAAAATCCAAAAATAAGCCAGGCATAGTGTTGCACGCCTGTAGTCCAAGCTACTTAGGGAGCGGAGGTGGGAGGATCACTTGAGCCCAGGAGATCAAGGCTGCAATGAGCTGTGATTGTGCCACTGCACTCCAGCCTGGGTGACAGAGTAAGATCCTGTCTACAAAATAAATAGATAAATATCTAATAATTGCCAAGCTGCTGAATCTACTGCTGACACTAGACAGTTTGAGGGAGGAGTGAATTATCAAGGAAGACAGCTCAGATGAACTCTCAGGTTTTTGGAGGTCTATTTCAGAGAATCATTTAGATGCCACAGATCAGACATCACACAATATATCTTTCTGTCTAGGAATCCTTGAGACTTGAGCTTGTAACTTGAAATTAGTGAACCAGGTTGGAATGGATTTACTTTTATCCAACATCTATCTCTTTAGTGTCTTCCATTCATGCATAGATCTCCAGATAACCATAACCTGTGATCTCTGTAAATAATAACACAAAACAACTCCATTCACCTTCTCCCTAGATTCAGAAAGTGAATGGACACACCATGCTTTGTTTTATGGGGTTATACACTTGAAAGAAGATGTGTCTGGTATTTACAAATCAATCATCATGAGTAATAACTCTCTCTCTTCCTCTCCTAAAAAGCCTTTTATTCCTGCTATTAATCAAGTCCCTATAAAAAGTATGAAATATTATTTGGGACTACAATTAAAATATTACTATTTGAAAGCCAGAACAAAAAAGGAACTGGGAGATTTTGTAATATACTTCCTGAAAACCCAATGAAGATAACATGCATTATTATTTAAAAATATCTCTTCGTGGGAATATTTAAATAGAAAAAAAAGCTAATGATTTTTGGCCAGATATAGGAAACTACTCCAAATTTGAATTTTAACATACCATACCTCAAAAAGTAAGGTATTTTTTCTTGTGCGGAAAACTGGTGAACTAAGAGGCAAAGGAAGAAGGGAGATTTACATTATACATTGGCCTGTTTGACTTTTTAAGTGTCTACATTATTATTTTTCAGAGAGTTAAATGTATTACTTAATAAACATTTTAATATTTTATTAGTTACCACATAGCAAATGAAATAAAAGCTAAATTTTAAATAGCTTTCTTATGAAATCTGTAAGTAGAAACCTATGCATAAAGAGAAGAAAAATTCTTCATATGATCAAGGTAAGTAATATACATTCATTATTAGCCTTTAAATTTACATCACCTTTGCTTTTCAATCTCATGTTCAACTGCCCACAATTCCACACATTGTCTTAATTAAGAATCACCATCTGTCTACATACTTCCATACTGGGGCTAAAATTCTTTGTGTAACATTACCTCTTCTCTTCCTCATTACATAAAGTAATAATTAACCCATTTCACATGCTCCCATCTCATCGCAGTAATGGTACCCATGATGGACTCAGGTAAAAATATCATTCCTAGCGATGGCTATAGAAATTACAAATCAAATCCTCAAACTTATATCTACATTTTTCAAGCATTTAAAAGATTACGTTAGCAGCATAATAAAAAAGAACCAATTAAAATATTCAGATAGAAAATATGCAGTGTGATGTGCAAAAAAAAAAAAAAACACATCTTGGTGATATCACTAATGGAAATGTTTTAATGAAATTCACAGAGAAGTAATTTTCTAGTGCCTGAAATATCTGTATTCTGAAGTATTTTTGACATCAAAAGATAAATGAATGCTTTCAGATTTCACTATCAGTGAACAAGAAAATAAAGATGATATTTTCATTTCATTTTGTACATATGGATGATTGAAGCTTTTGAATATTAAAATGCCTAATAGGCAAAGATTTTATTTTTGTAGTTTATAAATAAATGAGCAGATGTTTAGTTGTACTTTACATTTTAAATTAGAAACTTAAGCTTATTCATAGTAAAATATGTATAACATACAATGATGGGCCATGGTAAACTATATATATGTCTATATTGTTAAACAACTTTCCATTTTTAAATTGTGCTGATCCTAGCAATAACATGAGACATTATCTTGACTTAATTTCAATCTTAAATTTGTGTCTGTGTGGAGAGAGAGAGAGATTTCAGGGAGATATGGGAAATGGCAAAACTGTGAAGTAAGATGAAGAGGATTGTGATTTAAAGCATTCACTTTATTTATTTGCACAGCTTGGATTCACCATGAAACATATCACTTTAATTTTTCCCATACCCAATGTAGAAACAGGTTCAAGAAGAATTTGTAAACACAAAAAGAACTTGACAGTCAACAAAAGAGGCATCTTTGTGTTTCTACTTAGAAATCCCAGCCCCAGGTCTATTTAGAATGGCCTGCAGTCAACTTTATTTAACCTGACTTGTGGTTTTCATTTTTCTTCCAAGCCTTCCATAGTTAAGAACCTTTTTAAGATTGTAAGCATCTGTCAAAAAGGTTTGTCCGATTATAAGGTCTGTCTGGTCAATCACAGAAGAGATCCATCAAAAATCTATGGTTCAGAAGTCCCTGAAGCTGTTCTTAGCTTGATTCACTACATCCTACTGGATCCTTTTGGCTGGAAGTCTTTCTGACCAGAGTGATTTAAAAACTCAAATGATGGGTCTTGCACTGGGTCTATGTGTCTTTTTCCACTGTACCCATCCTAGTTCAGGCACCATATCCTATGAGAAAGTATTCAAAAAACGGGTAACTGCTTTGTCTGTTTTCACCCCCTTCACCCTATCCTGCCTTCCACTTAGAGATCAGGCCAGATCTACTTCTCTGAGAAACCCAATGCTTGCTGGATGTCATCTAGATTTCTAACGTTCAATGTGCTCCACATCACTCTTCCCAACTCCCCTTCACTAGACTCAATCCAACCCTCTCTTCAGGATAAACTAATTTACTTTACAGCCCTCCAAATATACCCAATATGGGCTCAGCCCCATCACTTGGCTCAGCATCCCCTTGTCTGGAATGCCTCTTCCTTCTCCACTTTTCAACTGCCTCTTTGCCTACTAAAATTTTACCTTTCTTTAAGGCCAATGCCAAAGGTTAGCACTTTCCCAGACTGTTCTTAAGACTGGTCCAACAAGCATCATCTCCTTTTTGAGCAAGCTTCTGCTCTTTCAGAACTTGCAGTCAGCCTTCTCTATTGCTTATTCACATCATGCCAGTATTAGTCTTTTCTCAAGCTGTTAATAGAGGCATACCAAGACTTGGTAATTCATAAAGGAAAGAAGTTTAATGAACTCACAATTGTACACAGCTGGGGCAGTCTCACAATCATGGCAGAAGGCAAAGAAGGAGCAAAAGCACATCTTACATGGTGGCAGGCAAGAGAGTGTGTGTGCAGGGAACTCCTCTTTATAAAATCATCAGATCTCCTGACACTTATTCACTAATCATGAGAACAGCACAGGAAAGACCTGCCCCTATGATTCAATTACCTCCCACTTGGTCCCTCCCAAGACATGTGGGAATTATGGGAGCTACAGTTCAAGATGAGATTCGGTTGGGGACACAGCCACACCATATCAACACCCCTTCCTCTTCTTTGATTCTACTCCTGAACTTAGCTTATCCTTCTCTGTATATAACAAAGCATCTTGGGTTGTGTGTTTTACAGAGGCTCAAGAAATACTGATTGAATGAAATGAACAAGGAAAGAGCAAGCAAGCGATGTACTTAGCTGGAAATTTTTACAAGAGACTCAGGTTTCATTTGGAAGAAACCCAGGTCAACGTGTAGATTATCTTGGCTCTACCTCTTGAAACAGAGCACAGATTGATATATGCAAGTTGCATGACAGTATGTTTTAAGTAGAGAAACAAAAGAAGTGTCTTTACATTAGTGTTTCCTTCAAAGAAGATAGAGACCATTCAGGACACCAGATTTTTTTTCACTTATTTTGAGGATCTTTACAAAGGAAAATGGCACTTTCAAGTCACAATGATAATATAGCCATATATTTGGGTTTGGTCGTACCCACTCTGCTAGGGGAAATCTTACTTCATATTGGCTGAATTGCTGACATGAGTCTTAAAGATAAAACAATTTGAAAAATTGAAAATACAAAGCTGTCATTTTTACCACTGTGTGTACACATTTTAAACACATGTGGTTCATAGTTTACTTTTTAAAAATTCAATAGAACACAGGTCACCTAAATTTCAGAAAACATGCCTAATATCTGTATTTTAAGATCATTATATTTCTATTATATTTTATGACATGAGAGGACAAGATATGATTCTTGGCTTATTGGCGCCATCGTTCAATTTTCCTCCTTAGTCTTTTCATTTAACCCTTCAACAAAATTAATCAAATGCCTGGCACTATACTGGATATACCCGATAAGTTCAAAAGACACTTCTTGTGAGCAATGTTATTTAGATATAGTCCTTTTTTTTTCACACAAAATTTAAGTTTCACTATTGAAGCCACTGGTTTTCCCGAAAGCCAGTACTTCTTGACTCTGTAATTGGTACCAATGGTATGATTCGTTTTCCTTGGGTTGAAGCAACAAAATCACCAAGGGCTTCGATATTTTTCACACAAATGGTCACAATAGTCTTCCAATTAAATGTACTAACTTCAATATTTTTACACTTTAGTGTATTATACAGGCATCTATATTCATCTTCCTAAAGTTTATTAATTAAGGGCTAATGACTCAAACTATCCCTTACAGCATTTTGTAAAATTGCCCCAACCTACTTTTCTAATCTTAATATGCCACATTTTTTTGGTAAAGATACCAATGACATAACTCAAATTCAATTATTTACTATCCCAAACATACCTTGCCCTTCTCGTGTGCATATTTATTCAGGATCTTTCTCTCTGTGACCCTCTCTTCCTTTTCTACACAACCATAGAAATTCTCATATCCTCCAAGAAACACCTCAAACAACAATTTTTCTATAGTCTTAAATGACTCTCATTTAAGACACATAGATATTTGAGTTATACCATCCCTGGAAATCTATAGCTTATCATCTGTATTTTCTTTTTCTGATTTCCATTTCCTTTTTCTTTAGAGACAGGATCTTGCTCTGTTGCCCAGGCTGGGATGCAGTGGTGTGGTCACAGCTAACTGCAGCCTCAAACTCCTAAACTCTAGTGATCCTCCTGCCTCAACCTCTCAAGTAGCTGAGACTACAGGTGCATGCCACCATACCAGCTAATTATTTTATTTTATTTATGTTCAGAGATGGAGTCTTGCTTTGTCAGCCAGGCTGCAGTGCAATGGCATGACCACAGCTTGGTGCAGCCTTAAAACTCCTGGCCTCAAGTGGTCCTCCTGCCTCAGCCTCCTGAGTAGCTGGGACTACAGGAGCACCCCACTATGCCTGATTAATTTTTAAAATGTTTTTGTAGATATGGGGTCTCACAGTGTTGCCCAGGCTTGTCTTAAACTCCTGGGCTCAAGTGATCCTCCCGCCTGGGCTTGCAAAGTAGCTGGGACTACAGGTTTGAACCACCGCACCTGGGCATGCTTTATCATTTGTATTTCCTAAGCAGTTCCCCATATTCTGCCTTACTTTGCCTAATATTCCACCAACCTATATACCTCTAAGGCACAGGTAGCTTTATTTACCATCACTCAGAGTAGATGCTCACAAAACTTCCATTTGCTTGTTGACATTTCTGATTACAAATCTTCTTCTAAATCCTACGTATCTTCTAGGTCTTATGCTAAAGTATGGCAAAAATATGGCAATGCTCACCATGGTTTCAACACCATCCAGAAGACTCCTGGTAAGATGCAGTGAAAGAAAAAGACTCTGTCTGTGGTACTTTAGGCACAGACGCTTACAGCCTTTTTGTACACCTATGGGATTTCTTTTAATTACGTCTTTACTTACTGTTCCATTTTTCTGTTTTTTACTCCTTCTTCCCTACCCCTTCATCATAAAGCTTACAGGGATATTTTCTGGCATTTTGCTTATCTCTTCTAGTAGGACTTGAAGATTAAAATATTTCTGACTTCTGAGATATACAATAAAGAATGATAATTACTTTGCTAGGATATTGCTAATCTCTAACCTCCAAGCTTGTGGAGAAAAATCAACTTTAAAAAATTTGAGCTGGATTTTAGCTTTTATTTTAAGACTCTCAAATGAGTTGTCAATCAAAATAGGTAATATTCAAGAAAAAAAAATGACCAAAGCTAATGTGTATATGGTTGTGTGTTTTTGTATATGTGTGTATATGTAATGTATGTAGTTACTTTATATGTGTGTATATATACATATACATATATGTATACTTAAAATTTTCTTTTAAATATGCAGTTGCTATATATATATATGTATACTTATATGTATATATGTGTGTGTATACTTATATGTATACATATATGTATACTTAACATTTTCTTATACACACACACACACACATATATAGCAACTACATACTTTAAAGAAAATTTTAAGTCAACAGCAGCTTCAGTAAGCAGCCTTTCTTTCTAGCTCTATTCCAATTTCTGCCATTTGGACAGTCTTACCATACTACCAAAAAATATGAATTAAACTTTAGAAGAAAAGTACAGTTGATCAAGGTTGAAAATTATTATAAATATTTTTTTTTCTGCTGAAAAGTTTTTCCAATAGCAATACCCTTTCTTTGGTTTTATTTACACCTATGACTTTGTGAGAAAAGACAATGGTTTTCTCAATAAATATGCATCTTGAAATATAGAGTAAATTAAAAATAATAACTGCAGTCAAACCATAGATTACTTAAGGTGAATGGGTAGAAAACCACTTACCCCCGGTTGCCACAGTGATTTCACGTAGGAAGTGGCCATAAAATGGAAAATCGAAGGACAGATTCACTCTCTGCAAAGAACAACACCAGAGAAGAAAATCAATAATGTATAGCACAGTAAATGTAAAATGAAGAGCCTTTCACTTAAAACAAAAATGATGATTCTACTTTACCCCACAATTATTGTAGTTCACTTTTAAAGCCTAAGTCCTTGGTGATCCTAAAGAATATTTTTCCTGGTAATTAAAGGTTGGAAGTACATGAAAAGAATAAAGTTAACATCACCACTGCATTTTAGTTGTCCACTGAATAATCAGTTCAGTCATGATGATGAGTAACTTATTGTGAGGTTCTTTTTAGTTTGACTAGTTCCTCCAAAATAGTAGTGCATGTTACGTCAAGATTCACTGGATTAAAAAGCAAAAGTGATTTTATGTTACACTATGTTACATATTTAATTTGTTTTCCGTGCATCCTGTAATGAAAAGCAGTTTCATAGAAGATGTCTTCCACTGACTGACAGATCTAGACCTGCAAACTTTTTTTTTTGAGATGGAGTTTTGCTCTTTTGCCCAGGCTGGAGTGAAGTAATGCAATCTCAGCTCAGTGAAACCTCTGCCCCACTGGGTTCAAGCAATTCTCCTGCCTCAGCCTCCCAAGTAGCTGGGATTACAGGCACCTGCCACCACATCAAATTCATTTATTTTATTTTTAGTAGAGATAGGATTTCGCCATGTTGGCCAAGCTGGTCTCAAACTCCTGACCTCAGGTGATCCACCTACCTCAGCCTTCCAAAGCGCTAGGATTACAGGCATGAGCCACCATGCCCGGCTGATCTGCAGACACTTTTATCTTTCAAATACAATCAGCTCTCCAAATTTAGCATATTATGTCCACTCTTAAAAACACAGAGTTGGAGGATAAACAATATTGGTTACTGAAGAGCTTTTTTTACTTGGTTTGGAGTAAATTACAGAGACTTAGGGAGAAAGTTCATAGACTGTACCCTTTGTTTTCCTAAAAAGGGGCCTGATGCTGTAGCTGTTAATGTTTACCTGGACATGTATATAGTGTCTACTTTTTACAAAATAATATATTTTAAAATGTTAAAACCCAAAACATATAAAATTCCTAATCTTTGTTATATGTTTGAAATGATATTAAGTAGATATATTATTATTAGGCAAGAAACAAGAGAAACACTAAAAGTAATGGCAAAAACTGTAATTACTTTTACACCAACCTAATATAATACAGATGATCAAATGAAATAAAAGTATTCAGAGGGAAAGTAATTAGCTGGTTGAGAGCTCAACAGTGCACAAGTACAACCTCTCTATAATAAAAAGCTATTACGTTAAAATTCCACAGTTGCTATATCACCCCAAGACACAAATTTTAAAACTAGAAAAGTATATCTAGACTGAATTTAGCTTTTTCCAATTTTGCAAATGATTGCTTTTTTTTATAGCCATCATAAATTTCTAATGATTTATTTGGCATGAAATTAATCACTTATAAAGTACCTTTCAATTAGGTTTTCTTTTCTTTTTAATGAAAGCCTCATCTTTATAAACGATTTATGATCATTTTTATTTTGTGCTAACAGGAACAACAAAACCCATTTTTACAGAGCTAGCTGAAATAAGTGGTCACTAAGAACCCTAAAATGAAAGAAGGGTTCAATGGCAAGATCATTTATCTCAAAGATGTCAGGAATAATTTTGTGAAAGCACTTGCTTAGTATATTGTTTTCTATCATTCTAATTTATTTCCATGCTCATCAGTAAATTGGTAAAATTTACCTTATGAATTCTTACTTTCAGAGTCAGAGTTCGATTTAAACATATATCACTAATGAACTCTATCAATTACTACCAAATACAAACTAAAAGGCTATAACATGAGTTTCTCAGCCACTGCAAGTATTTAAATATGTTTGGAATTAGATTAAGATACACGGATACGGCTAGGCGTGGTGGCTCATGCCTGTAATCCCAGCACTTGGGGAGGCTGAGGTGGGTGGATCATGAGGTCAGGAGTTCGAGCCAGCCTGGCCAACATGGTGAAACCCCGTCTCTACTAAAATGGAGACAGGAGAATTGCTTGAACCTGGGTGGTAGAGGTTGCAGGGAGCGGAGATCAGACCATTACATTCCAGCCTGGGTGAAAGAGTGGAACTCCGTCTCAAAAGAAAAGAAAAAGATACAGGGATACAGATATAAGTTAAAGACCTTTTCTTGAGGACAAATAGATATTCAAAGGAAATTTACAAATACATCAATAATTCTGAAGAGTAACATCAATGACTGAAATGCTTTCCTGTTTAAAAGACCAGTTTTCCTTAGTTACCACTACTGCCTGCTTCACTCTGATATGGAAACATAATGGCAATTCAGGAAGATGCTGTCTTCTACAGAGTTGTGTAATCCATTCATTTCTTGCCAATCTGATACTCTTCTCCAAACACAGGTCACTGTCATTGCAATAACTTCCTCATAAGTGTCATGGCTCTATTTCTCTTTAAATTCATTCTCTTGCCAGGGCCTCAACCCCAGACGACAGACCATGGCCTTTTAGGAAATGGGCCACGCAGCCAAGAGGTGAGCAGCAAGCAAGCCAGCAAAGCTTCATCTATATTTACAGCTGCTCCCCATGGCTTGCATTACTACCTGAGCTCTGCCTCCTGTCAGATCAGCAGTGGCAGCATTAGATTCTCATAGGAGTATGAACCCTACTGTGAACTGCACTTGCAAGGGATCTAGGCTGCATGCTCCTTATGAGATCTAATGCCTGATGATCCATCATTGTCACCCATCATACCCAGATGGGACCTCCTAGTTGCAGGAAAACAAGCTCAGGGCTCCCACAGATTCGACATTACGATGAGTTGTATAATCATTTCATTATATATTATAATGTAATAATGATAGAAATAAAGTACACAATAAATGTAATGTGTTTGAATCATCCCAAAACAATCCCCTCCTACCCTCTATGGAAAAATTGTCTTTCATGAAACCAATCCCTAGTGCCAAAATTATTGGGGCTTGCTGCTCTATATTATCTAGCATATCACTCCCCTACTTCAACTCACTCAATCTAGAATCCCATTCTCTAAGAGTCATGTCAACATAGCAAACATGAGTTCTAGGGCACACTATGAACTAGTCCCTACTCCTTGATAACTTTCACCCTTATACTCTCTGCTCCAGCCAGCCATAGGCAACCTACTTTACTTCCTTGCACATGCTACCCTTAACTCTGGGCTGTGGTGCATATATGTGACATCCTTCTGATGGCAATATTCTCTCAACCTTGGTCAGTCATGGCTTCCATATTCTTCAAGCCTCGGCTTAGTTTGGATTACCCCCAAAGCCAATCTTCATATAAAGACTTAGGGGCAGGCAGTTTATTTGGAAGTTGATCCCAAATGGCACTTCGCTCAAGGAAATAGGAAAAGCGAGACAAGGAAAAGAGGAAAATCAATAGCAGGTACAGTATTGGACGTGTTATCATTATAGGCGGTTGGACCTCAGTACCCATGGACTGAGAAACAGTAGAGGAAAAAAACATGCCTCAGAATCATTTCACTGGAGGTCAGGAGTCTGGGACATTAATGTCTCCTATCCTACAAGAAGGACTTTGTGATAATTTGGACATAAAAGTTGGGAGTGAGTGAGGGACATCTAGAGTCAAGCACAGATTTCTAGTTGGGTGACTGGTGAATCATAGTGCCACCAATTGAGATTATGAATGCAGGAAGAAGAGCTATTTTGTTTAGGTGTGAATGAGAAAACTTGCTGTGTCACTAATTAGTTATGCATCTTTTAATTAAATAATAAATGACCTCAAATAGTATATAAAACAAAGGAATCTTCTGCAACCAAAAAGGCTAACAGAACCCTGGGCATTGTCATAAAAAGCAATGTCAATGGCATTTCTTTAAATGTAATACTGAAACAATGGTGCCATTACTACAGCTTAAACATTATGTACTCTTGGACTTCATCCTTTAAGAAATATTTAACATGAAAGAAAAAAAAGATTCAAAAAGTGTTGGTGGGAAGACCCAATAAATGGATTAAGAGTCTTGACAAAATAGAAAATAAAAGCTCAGAAGTAAAATATTAAAGAACATAAGAGGCATAAATAAAATCAACTGAATTTGCTAACTACTTTCTTAAAATCTATGCAAAAGAGTTAACTAGTTGAAAGAAGGAGGAATGGTAACTTTGAGACAAGCAAAAGAAGTTTTTACGTCTTCATATGCAGAAAATAAATTTATGAAACATTTTTGAAGAGTTGGTAGAGGTGGTCTGCAGTAAATTTATGGCACCTACATCCATATATAACTGTGCCTTAAGGTCAAGTCATGCTTCCCCAAAACATATCCCATTAAAATTTCTGCTGGCAACAGACTATCAGACTCACTCAGGGTCATACTCCTAGATTTCCGAGTGTGCCTACACTTCTTCTTGCCTTCTTTACATATTTTTTTCTATGCTAATTGCTATTCATTTTCACACTAATTATCATAATCTCTACTAATTCTTTTTTAATAACACAAGAATTATAATCCTAAATATACCCAATTCCCATTTGACTTGTTTGCCTATTTCTCGGTGGTATGGCAAGGATGAATTGATTAGTCAATGCCTCAAAACTTTGAAGACAGACACCTCTTAATAAAGAGTTAAGAATCTGGAGTGGGCACATTTATAATCCTCAAAACCATGTTTTAAAATGTCTTTAATAAAAATGTCTTTTTGTTTTAGGACAGTTTCTTATTTACTGTCATAACACCATACTCTTCTGACTCTCCAGGTCTTTTTATTTTAGCTTTATAAGAAATAATCCTGCTGAAAGCAGCTTGCGGGAAGAAAATTAGTAGTCACTGTGGTTTTAACGATGGCTAATCTCATGAATTTATGATAGAAAAGGATCAAAAGAATACAGTGAGCATCCACTTATTCAAAAATAAACAAATTAATCATTAGTTTTTTCACACATATTTTAATATTCTAGTTTTAATCATTGAAATAATTATATGTTTGAGGAGCACATATTTATCTCCTGAAACTCTCAAATAGGTGAGATGGTATTATTATTATTGGCAAAGTAACATTTATGTTTTTTTTCAAAAAACAATTTCAAATATAAAATCAAATAAATATTGAGTCATAGTATTTTCAGTTTATTTATTTACGTCAAATATTAACTTTGGGGGGAACTGTAAAACATAAGAAAAATTATATTTGCTTTCTTTACATAAATATTTCTAGTATATGGGTTTATTTCCAGTAAGATTTATATCTCTAATACATAAAAATGCTTCAATAAACACCATATACCTACGATAAATTTAATTGGGATGTGATATTTTCTTCCAAGCTACATGTAACAATTTACTAACTTTTTTGAAACTGTATAAAGTCTACATAAAATGTATTCATCTATAAATGCTTAGAATAGATTATTGTTGTCTTGCTCCTTTACTCATCATAAAACACACACTTTGTAATCTTTTAATGGAAGTAGATGGAACTGAATTTTTAAATTTTTAATTGCTCTGTCCAAATTATTGAATGTTCTAGCATGGTTTTGGAGTCACAGAGACCTAAAATTACATTTCAGCTTTGGCACTTAGTTACTGCGTGATTTCATACATTATTAACCTTTTAAAGCCACAATTAGCTCATCTGTAACGTCAAGACACTTCTTCAAAAGGTCATCATAAAGATAAGGATCAAATTACCAAATAATACCTGGACCATCACAAGCATTGAGTCAATGAAATATAGCAATGTGTACTGTGTACATGAAGGTGTCTAGCAACAGTTTTTTAAAACTAGTTTCCTAAACAAGCATAGCTCCTTATTTGATTCCTAATAAATGTTGAAAATGACTTATGTTCTTTCGAATATACCAGTGCATTATCACAGTACATTAAAAAAAAGAATTAAACCAATTCTGGTAAATTGCTTTTCTAATAGAATCGGTATCACAATTAGACATGTTTCTGGGCAATGTTATGATGTCTTCATTTTTGTTACATTAAAATACTCATTGTATATGCAGGTGTTAAAAGAATGAAATTAAGATTTAATATATCAGATATTATGCTAAGTATTTAGCCTGTATTTAGCAACAATTTAAATGCCAAAATCAGTAGGTACAACTATAATGAGAAGCAGGACGTTTGTATAGTCTCAAATCATCTTGCAACAATATTTTTTTGAATTACAAAATAAAAAATAGTAACTTTACAGTTGAAAGACAAAACCTGGTAGGCACCACATTAACCAGGTAAACAAAATTAACCTCACCATTAATAAGACATATTGTCATCACGTACCTGCTGATATGATGCACAAAGAAGGACATCCCCATCATAGTATTGTCAAAAACAGAGACCTATATTTAATCAAGAAGATATAGTAGACACTCAAATTCAGGGACATTGTACAGGATAACTGGCCAATACTTTTTAAGAGTGTCAAGTTATGAAAAACAAAGACTGAGGAATTGTTATAGATTGAAAGAGGCCAAAATATGTGACAAATAAATGCTATATAGGTCCTAGGTTGGATCTTGAATAAGCAAAAATAATTTGCAGACAATTAGCAAAATTGGAATAAGTCCCATGGATTAGTTAAGAGTATAGTACCAATGCAAATGTGTTGGTATTGACAATGGTACTGTGGGTATACAAGGTGTTAACATTTACGGCTCTAGGTGAAAGCTCCATGGAAATGCTTTAAAAATTTTTTGCAAGTTTTCTATAAGCCTGAAATTATTTCAAAACAAAATTTTACAAAAAGAAAGAATGAATGATAAATACAAACCACCAATAGGTATTAGAGCTAAGACTTCAATCCAAACGTGTTGTGCTCCAAAACTTCATCTCGACAACTGTATCATTTTTATCCTTCTTCTTTCATACTACATGGTTTATTTCCTACCTTTTATAAGCCTTCAATGACTGTGTTTTCTACATGGAATCTTTGTCAGTCTTTTACTCTTGGTAGACATAACAGCACAATTTTCGTTAAAATGCAGTAACAATAAAATATTTCTTTTTTCAGATGGAGTCTTGCTCTGTCGCCAGGCTGGAGTGCAGTGGCATGATCTCAGCTCATTGCAACCTCTGTCTCCCGGGTTCAAGAGATTCCCCTGCATCAGTCTCCTGAGTAGCTGGGACTACAGGTGCGTGCCACCACGCCCAGCTAATTTTTTGTATTTTAGTAGAGATGGGGTCTCACCATGGCCAGGATTGTCTCCGATCTCCTGACCTCATGATCTGCCTGCCTCAATGTGCCAAACGGCTGGGATTACAGGCGTCAGCCACAGTGCCTGGGCAATAAAAGATCAATTGAAAGCACCCAGATGCAGGAGCGCATGAAGTCTAGAGACACAAAAGAGAAAATCTGAGAAATGTGTAGAGCAGTCTAATCAGATCAAATGCACCACATTACAGGGACTGGGCTAACAAAGCACCAAGCCAGGCTGAGTGTTTGCACCACTGGCAACACCTGGGTCTGGGCACAACAGGGAGCCCCTCAACGGCCCAGCCTCAATGACTGTTTTTTTTTTCTCACATTTCAGGATCAGATGCTTTCATTTCTTACCCTCTAAGGACAGTTCTAGGAGCCTGTCTTCTAAATGTATAAAACAGTTACTTTCTGATTTAAAATTCTCAATGATAATTGTCATTTCATGCTTTATTCCCCTATTAAACTGAAATAACTTTGCTTATAAAAGTAATATAGGCCAGGTGCGTTGGCTCACACTTGTAATCCCAGTGCTTGTAATCCCAGGCAGGAGGCTTGCTTGAGGCCAAGAGTTTGAGACCACCCTATGCAAAATAGCAAGACCCTGTTTCTATAAAAATAAAAAAGAATTAACCAGGCATGGTGGCCTGTAATCCCACCTACTCGGGAGGCTGAAGCAGGATTGCTTGAGCCCAGGAGATCCATGCTGCAATGAGCTATGATCACCCCACTGCAACCCAAGCCTGGGTGACGAAGCAAGACCATGTCTCTAAAAATATAAAAAGTAAAAGTAATATAAACTGAAAAGTGGTTGACAGAAAAAAATAAAATTGGCAGGCTTTCACAATAAGCAACTATCAAAGAGGGAAAATAAAATACGGAGAGGTATATATGTGAATAACAGCATTGCAAATTTTTTTGTTATACCCTAAAGTAAGATCCTGCTTCCAGACCGTGAGTCTAGTGTATTCCAAAATAAAATAACACAGTGGGCAGGATAACTAAGAATGCTTTCACCATGTAGAATTATTTTTTAAATGGAATTTTAACCATTCTGATACTCTGGGAGGAGTGGACAGGACATGGGTCATTAATCCAGTCCCCGAAAACACTGGAAACCTAATTAAAAGGTCAAAATGTTGATGGAAAGGGGCTGATCAATATATAAATATACAAACAGGGAATAAGCTACTTCTTTCAGAATAAAGTTCATCAACTGAATTGATTTTCTGAGTTCGAAATTCTAACCTCTTCAGCACTTTTTTCATAGCGGAACTTAGAACTTAATTAATCCTGGCTATTGAATGATGCTCTTCAAGGGAATATACATAAACTGGAAAACAAAACGTAAACATTTGCAACTAGCTGATGCTGGTGCACATGAACTTGAGAGTAAGTGAACAATCACCATTTTGACCTCTCTCACTGCATGGTTCCCAGCAAACACGTGGCTACAGTAGCTTGCCTGTACTTGCAAATGCTGAGAATTATTCATATTAGTCATGTGATATTTACAACTCAGGCAGAGTTCAGAGAATCCAGCTGTTCAGGGGTACAGAGAGAGTGTGACAGGATTTTATAAAGAATCCTTCAAGGAAACAAGCATTTGGGTGAGAGCCAGAAGGAATTGCTTCTAGATTTTTCATGCTGCCCTAGAAGCAAGTCAAGGGACTTCTCCAAGCTTCTCAAACCTCAGTGTGCAAATCAATCACCTAGGATTTTTGTTACAATTCAGATTCAGATTCAGGCGGCTAAAATCCTGCATTTCAACAAGCTCCTAGTGCTTCTGATATTGCCCCCTGGACCTTACTTTTAGGAACAAGGCTCTGTGTTAACTAAGTGGTCTTTGAAACTCCGAAACCATTGCTGTAAGGAAACTTTGTAAAGAGTGAAATAGGTTAAAAGGATGAATAGATTAATTTCTGGAAAAGATCATCTCACTTTACCTGGTAGCACAGGTATGGCCTAAAATTTTCCACTGACAGAACTGAAATCTAGAGGTTCCTGCTAGCCAAGTGCCTTTAAAACAACAGTTTGCAAAACCTGAAGGTTGTGACGTCCTTGACCAATGGTCCTCAAAAAAGGCAAGACAAAAAAATATTTCCTTGTGTTTATCATTCAGAGCTTGGAAAGGTCCTTCCTTTACTCAGTTGATAACAATCTGCCTTTCAGGGAACAAACTTCCTAATTTCCAGAGTGGAAAATACCTGTTTTAAAGGTAAATATTTGCATAATATTTATTATTATCGATGTCACAGATATCTTGGACACTATGCCAGGTATTGCTTTAAGCATTGTACAAATACTACATTATTTAATCCTAATGACAACCTTAGGAGGTAAATGCTATTAATACTTCCATTTAATAGGTTAGGAAGTGATTAAGAAAGAGTAAATAACATGCTCAATGTTAAACCTCATATTTGGCAAAGTGAGGACTGAAATCCAGGCAGTCTGGTTCCACGTCCATGTGTTTTGACACTAATTCAAACTGCCCCTCCACTGACATGTTAGGATGAAATGTTAACACACAGCAGTGATGAATCCTCTAGGAGATGGGCACCCCAAATACTCCAACTTGATCATTTACACATTCTATGCATATAACAAAATATCACATGGACCCCATCAATATGTAAAATATGTACCAATTAAAAAATATTTGGGATTAAGTGAGCAAAGTTCATGAGTGAGGTCACTAAATAATTCAAAATTCAACTGATGATTGAAATTGACATTTAGACCAAGTTCGCTTTTAATTCTTCATCCTCCTTTGCTAACTTCTCTTTAAAAAAAATTAGAAATAATCTCAAATGAAAGAAAAGTTACTAAAAATAATGCAAAAAACCCCCCCACCTCTATTTTTTAGTGCAGATTCATCTTTCCCATTTTGTCACATTTGTCAACTTTGTGATTTTTTTCAAAAACTAAATTAATTGATGCTTCACAACACAGTGTCCAAGAGTTGCTCCCTTATGACATCCTACGGATCCCTACAGTTTGGCCCACATGGAATCAGGACTAGTGTGCTTAACCTTGGCCTAGTTATTAAACTTGAACCTTACTTGGCATTTCTTTTCAGACAGATGCTGCAGGATAGGAAATTTCTGGCAATAGAAAGTGGCTAATAGGGTTTCACTTCTAGTCCCATTGGCATTTTAACAGAGCACCTCCAGCAAAATGAGAAAAAAGACGCCTACTCTCTGGGGCTGGGAATTCCAGGCACACTAGACGTTCTGATGGGAATTCAGTTTATAAACAAGCTACATAGAAACCTGGCCATTTTGCATAGAGTATTATCCGTCCATCACCTAAGTGATATGCTATAATTAGGTAGGAAGGAACAGACAAAAATAAAGATATTGTGACCAGGTATAAAAAAATAATGATTAAATATACTGAAATACTAACCTGCCCAGGAAATCTGAATCCTCAAACACATTCTTTTATAACGTGTTTCACAAGAATTAATATTATCTGCTTTCAGATGTGTTTACTCTAAAAGAACATTATATTCTATCTATAGTTTGCTAAATTTTCTGTTACAAAACATTTTCTTTCAAAGGAGTCACGTAAAATCTTTATCATCTAATTATTTTAGGATATGAACGTGTTATACATTCATGTTATCTAAAATTAAACGTCGTAAGTCTTCATAGGCTCCTGGAGAGATGTCAGAAAAGATCATAAGAAATAAGTTGGAAAAGAGAATCTCAGGTTAAAGGCAGAGTAAATATACTTGTTTATTGCATTGGAGACATGGTTGAGGGGTCTCCTTTTTAGCAGCCTTTATGATTATGAAAGTTTAATATGAAACCTTCTAACAGGGTTTAACAGAAACCTAAAATGTTTACCTCACTCATGGCTTTAAAAGGTGAACAGATACTTATCTGTCTAGAATTATTTCATAGCCATCAATGGTAACAGAGAATATATTACTTTCCATGACTAATTTTATGTAAAAAAATGGTGTTCATCCTCCACTAAAGACCCAAAATGTAGAAATAAGATTAAATTGCAATGAAATATGAACTCAAATATGATCTGTCAAATAAGACAGCAACTTCTTGCTTTGGGAAGTGAAGGTTTGTTATATGCAAAAGAAATTGATCAATGTCAATTTCATAAGGCAGCTGTCCTCAAGGCTCTCCAGAGTCTTTTCCATGTCTAAAATTTGGTTCCTAGATTCAGAAAGAATAGTAGATTAAATTATTAGTAATATGCATGTATTTATTTAATTATGTCAGTAAAAAGGGTTGGTTAAGTTCAGCATATTAGGTGGACCTAAGGAAAATTTAATCTGTGTCGTGAGTGCCATCAGCAGGACAGGGGTATATTGTACCATGTACTTATTGGCTTCCAGGCTGGTGGAACAGCGCTTTTCCCAGGCATGCAGAGAAATACAACTCAGCCACTCTAATCATTTTAGTTTTGTGCAATGCAAAAGAGTCAGGCCCTGAAATAATATTTGGGACAAAGTTTGATAAGTGACTTAAGTATAATTCAAGTAAAATGAATTAATGGTAGAAGTTGTTAAAATGCATAAGTAACTATAAAGTACCATAAACTGTCATTTGAATCTATTGTATGTGGAAGGTAGGACAGACATTACTATCGCTACTACTTAGTACAGGAAGAAATTGACAGGGAATTTAGGAATTTGCCTAAGGTCTCAGTTGTAATACTTGAATTTGGATCTTATGATGCCAAATCCGATGCTTTTGAATCCCTATTATTTTTAAAACAAATTAATCCATTATTACTTTGGAATGTACATCTGTTTCTTAGGAAGTTGAAGACTAGAACACATCTTTTAAATATCCAAAGATAATTCCTTTGATATTTTGTAACTATACGAAATTTTAGAGTATTTAGAATTTGATTAGAGCAAAAATATAAATAGTATTGAATAAATGTTATATTATGTCAAGTATATTTCTTCCTTTATGTATGTAGAAGACTTTATTAAACCAAAATTAAGCTATAGAGACATATGCAGATATAACTTATCCCAGTCTGTTATTAAACTTGGTGAAAATCGTATAAGCAAAGACAAGTAAGACCAGGTTGATAAACTTGTGTCTCACTTGAATTGAAGCAACTCAAAAGACAGAATGCAGCCAGTTTATTCAACGAGTCAAACATAAGAGTAAATAAAAAGCAACCTATTGTTAGACATTATGAACAGAACTCAGGCAATGATGTGCAGTCTAGATAATAGCCTAACAGAGAAAGCTAATTAAATGGCCTTTCAATTTAATCATTTTGAAAAATGAGCACTTATCAACAGATTTTTTGATGCACAGAAAAAACTAAATGTGTACAATATGAAAAAGCAACTTACTAAAGTCACCACAAGCAACCAAATTTAGGTCTCCCAACATAAACATTTTGTAAATGTGAGACCCATGTAACAAAAACAAAAACCCTCTAGAAAACTTAATTTTTTAAATGAAATTTTCTGTGTATATTCAAGTAGTCAGAAATGCCATCAAGGACAGTTCAATATAAAAATTTTAAATGATCAATACATAAAAAGTCATACAAGTTTCATCAAAAACCTTACCTGCATTATGACAGAGATAGAGTGAGATAGACAGAGAACAGCACTTCAACCATTTCATTTTGCTGGTGTTTCTTATTTAAAGAATCAATCTTCCTACCAACATATAGAAAGATAAAAAAAAATTTAAGCCAGAATACATTTATATCTGGCAAACAGTATATGGCAATTGCTTGGCAAAAAAATACATAGAAGGATATAGATAGAAATACATAAAATCATCCTTACCTATCTATCCATCCATCCATTAATATATCTATCTACTGGCTATCTTTCCATCTACCTATCCATTTATCCTATACCTACATCTCTATCCATTCTTCCATCCATCATCCAGCCATCCATCCATCCATCCATCATCCATCTATCCATATTTTTTGCATCTATGTATTTATCTACCTGAAAGAGACTCAGATATTAACTTATTTGGAAACAACAAGACGCCTCCCTTGACCAATCTTTAGTCAGTCTCTGCTAAGGCATCTTCTCCACTAGACCTCTGTGTCTGTGGACTTCTCTGTCTATCTTTGCCTCACTCAATTTTAGCAAAAATCCTGCTAAGTAAGTTTAGCGAGATTCCTCACCCTTGAAATCTGACCATCCTCAATACTGATCAAATCCTCATCTCCCATCATGGTATCTAATCACCCCAACCCTCCTTCATTAAGAATCCTAACAAGTCAGTTTAGGCACAATTCCCACTTATTTCTCATTTCTCCTCTTAGTAACCTTCCCTCCACTGACACTCACTCTACTCTTGGCCGTATGTTCCCTCTTGCCCATGCTACATTCGGAATTGAGCCCAGTTCTATATCAAGGTTCTGTTTCCCATTGCAATTGTCCTAAATACAATCTGTTTTTACTGCTTTACCTATTTTCTTTGACAAGGGTTATTTTTTGTTGTTGTTGTAAAGAATTAGAACTCTCAAATAATAATACTCAGCAACTGTATCATTTTGTTGAGGTTGTCAGTGTCCTTTTACAACTATTTCATTTTTATTCTCAACATCGTCCTTGGAGGTAGTCAAGGGAGGCATTTTTACCCTCTTTACAAAGCTGAGGTGCAGAGGCCAGAATCCAAGAAGATAAGTGTTGGAGCTAAGGTCTCCTAACTTAAAACCCTGGACTCCTTCCACCAGCACAAAGATATATCTCTAGGAGTTGTGAATCAGAATGTCATCAACTGTTATTTCAGAAGACAAAATAATTCGAATATGCCTGGCAGTTGAATCAAACTTTGTTCCCAGAAATATATTAAATAATATAGATGTAGAAATATGGAGGAAAACCACAAAAACGTGGAATTTGAGATGTCTAGAAAGAGGGAAAAGAACAAGTTCAGGCTGGTTTCTAGGTTTGTAGTCAGAAGCTTTCAGATTTGCAACCTGAAAACTGTATGACTCTGAATGGAGGACAAAATACCCAGATAACTGTGAGAGTATTAATATAAAGTGCCTGCCTCATTGCTTACTTACCATATGGTAGGAACTCACACCAATTCTTCACTTCGCTTTATCTAGAAAGACATGGTCTTTCCCTTGTCAACTGCAAAGCTAGGTTTTAGCATCTGCTTATTTTGCAATGATTTAAGAAATGTTAAACAAAAAGGACAATGGAGACATCTGAAAGCACATGTAATCAAATTCCTATGTACACATGTGTCATATAAACAGTAATGATTATGGTTGAGATTGTAAAAGCAAAGAGATATCAATGTGTTTGGGCATCTCAAATATGTGAATTAAGTGAGTTCTACGTTTTATTCTGCTCTGAAATGATAAGATATTATTGTGGATGGGAGAAAAGGGAAAATGTACTTTATTTCTACCCTCTTCCTCTTTCAAGAATATTATCTAAGATTCCAAAATACTGTTTGGACCACATTTATATGCAGTGATAGTAAAGGGGGAAATATTTTTTTTTAAAAATAATGTTCCTAGGTAAGATATTTCTTGTACCCTCCTCTCTTCAATTTCAGGAAGCAGGTAAATGGGTGGGAGGTTGCCTCTTCTAGAAGGGCCAACGTATTTGCTTTCTTACTCTACCTCTTGCTTACTCAGGGCTAAATTGTTAGCCCTCTAGCCCTGGGTCTGGTCTGTCCCTAGCTAAATCCTTCTTCTTCTTCTTCTTCTTCTTTTTTTTTTTTTGCATAATTTGTTGCTAGAATATATACTCTTGGCCATGCAAATTACATGAACTGTGATAAGATTTGAGAAACTCCCTTCTTCCCCTTGGAGCTTAAATTTAAATCCTGCTTCCAGGCAAATTACCAGAAAGCTTTTTATGTCAATGAGAACGGGAGCAAAGCTAATTAATAAGGTGGATTCATATTTGCCATTTTCCATTTTGCCTTGTGCTTAACCACCTCAGTAACATGAAGTATGTGTGTGTGTTCCGTGTAGATGTGTATGCGGGCATTATTGAGCCCCCTGGTCATAATATTATCTTAATATTAAAATTGATTCTATTCTGAGAAAGGCACAATGGAAATGAAACAAAGAGAACCCGGCAGGATAGAAAAGGCAGAAAGACCAAGTGAAGAAATATTAAAACATGGATTACTCTGTACAATTTGGAAAGCTCAAACTAATATTTAGTAATCTCATTTATGAAAAAAGAATATAGGGAATTTTAAAAATATTCTAGCAAGTAAATTTACAAGATCTAGGCTGTAAAGCTTATTTAAATAAGAGAGTTCATATAACATTATTTTTCAAATGGAAACTAGTTAATACTACCAATCTTATTGTTATAAATGGAAATGTGTGTGTGTGTGTGTGTTTTGTGTGTAAGTGTGTTTTTGTGTGTGTGCATTTTTGTGTGTATGTTTTCTGTTGAGAGTGATAACAAAGTAGATACAAGACCAATATTTTCTTTATTTCCATAAATAAAGTATTATTGGAACACAGCCATGACTGTTCATTTACATATTGTCTATGGCTACTGAGCTGTAACAGTAGAGTTCAGCAGTTGTGACAGAGACCATAAGGCCTGCAACAACTAAAATATCATCTGGCCCTTTAGAGAAACAGGTTGCCAACCCCTGCTCAGAGTCCAAGCATGGTCCCTGGATTAGCAGCATCAGAATGACCTTGGAATTAGTCAGAAATGCAAATTTTCTGGCCCATCCTAGACCTACCAAATAAGAGATTTGTTTTTTATACTAATAAATGAAAGCATAGGAGAGCACAAGACCATGGATAGCAAAGCTCTGTACTGAGTCAGCCTTGCATGAAACACATCATAATGTAAAAACCGTAATGATGGAATCAAATCTGACAAGACACTAGGCCAAAAATACTCAAAATTAAGGGAAAACTCTATTTAAAATAATGTTTAACCTCCATTGTCATTAACAATGAATCCAACCCTAAGTGTATATTGGGTCTTGAGCTACAGTATAACCATAATAGCACATATATAATTTTTTAAATCTTAATTTTAGGGTCAGGAATATATGTGAAAGTTTGTTACACAGGTGAACTCATGGGAATTTGTTGTATGGATTTATTCATCACCCAAGTATTAAGCCTATTACCCAATAGTTATCTTTTCTGCTCCTCTCCCTCCTTCCATCTTCCACCCTTAAGTAGACTCCAATGTCTGTTTTTCCCTACTTTGCGTTCATAACGTCTTATCATTTAGCTCCACATAAAAGTGAGAACATGCAGTATTTGGTTGCTGTTTCTGGGTTAGTTTGCTAAGGATAATGACCTTCAGTTCCATTCATGTTCCCACAAAAGACATCATCTTATTCTTTTTTATGGCTGCATAGTATTCCCTGGTATATATGTACCACATTTCTTTATCCAATCTGTCATTGATGGGCATTTAGGTTGATTCCATGTCTTTGCTTTTATGAATCGTGTTGCAATAAACATTCACATGTGTGTTTTTATGGTAGAATGATTTATATTCCTCTGGGTATATACCCAGTGATAGGATTGCTGGGTTGAATGGCATTTCTGTCTTTAGGTCTTTAAGGAATCGCCATACTTCTTTCCACAATGGCTGAACTAATTTACACCTCCACCAACAGTGTATAAGTATTCCCTTTAATCTGCAGATTCACCAGGATCTGTTATTTTTTGACTTTTAAATAACAACGATTCTAATTGGTATGAAATGGTATCTCACTGTGGTTTTTTTTTGCATTTCTCTAATGATCAGTGATACTGAGCATTTTTTCATATGCTTGTTGGCGGCATGTATGTCTTCTTTTGAAAAGTGTCTGTTCATGTCTTTGCCCATTTTTTAATGTTTTTTTTTCTTGTAAATTTGTTTAAGTTCCCTATAGATGCTAGATATTAGACATTTCTCAGATGCATAGCTTGCAAATATTTTCTCCCATTCTTTAGGTTGTCTCTTTATTCTGTTGATAGTTTCTTCTGCTGTGCAGAAGCTGTTTAGTTAATTAGATCCCATCTGTTAATATTTGCTTTTGTTGTGATTACATTTGGTGTCTTTGTCATAAAATCTTAAAATCTTTGCCTGTTATTATGTTCAGGACGGTATTGCCTAGGTTGTCTTCCAGAGTTTTTATAGTTTTGAATTTTACATCTAAGCCTTTAATCCATCTTGAGTTGATTATTTTGTATATGGTGTAAGGAAGGATCTAGCTTCAATCTGCTGTATATGGCTAGCCAGTTATCCCAGCACCATTTATTGAATAGCAAGTCTTTTCTCCATTGCTTGTTTTTGTCAGGTTTGTTGAAGGTCAGATGGTCATAAGTGTGTGGCCTTATTTCTGGGCTCTCTATTCTGTTCCATTTGTCTATGTGCCTATTTTTGTACCAGTAACATGCTGTTTTGGTTACTGCAGCCCTGCAGTATAATTTGAAGTTGGACAACATGGTACTTCCAGCTTTGTTCTTTTTGCTTAGAATTGCCTTGGCTATTTGGGCTCTTTTTTGGTTCCACAAAAATTTTAAATAAATTTTTCTAGTTCTGTGGAGAATGTCATTGGTAGTTTGATAGGAAGAGCACTGAATCTGTAAATTGCTTTGGGCAGTATGGCCTTTTTAATGATATTGATTCTTCCTATTCATGAGCATGTTTTTTTCCATTTGTTTGTGTCTTCTCTGATTTCTTTGAGCAGTGTTTTGTAATTTTCATTGTAGAGATTTTTCACTTCCCTGGTTAGTTGTATTCTTAGGTATGTTACTGTTTTTGTAGCAATCGTGAATGACATTGCCTTTCTGATTTGACTCTTGGCATGGCTGTTGTTGGTGTATAAGAATGCTTGGGATTTCTGAACATTGATTTTGTATCCTGAAACTTGCTGAAGTTGCTTATCAGCTAAAGGAGCTTTCGGGCCTAGACTATGGAGTCTCTAAATATAGAATCATGTCATCTGGAAACAGGAATAGTCTGACTTCCTCTCTTCCTATTTGGATGCTCTATTTCTTTGTCTTGCTTGATTGCTCTGGCTAGGACTTCCAATACTATGTTGAATATGAATGATGAGAGAGGGCATCCTTGTGCTGTGCAAGTTTTCAAAGGAAATGCTTCAGCTTTTGCCCATTCAGTATAATGTTAGCTGTGGGTTTGTCATAGACGGTTCTTATTACTTCAAGGTATGTTCCTCCCACGCCTAGTTTCTTGAGTATTTTTAACATGAAGAGGGTTGAATTTTGTAGATAACTTTTTCCACCAATTTCTCTTAAGAAATATTTGTTAATGGCTTACATACTCACGGATAACCAAGAACCCAAGTTATGACAATGGCAGAGTAGTTAAAATAAAAGCCTCTAACAATTGTATATGTTTAACAATTAACATAAAGAGCACCAGTTAAGTTACAAACAGAAGTTCAAGCTCTTCTATTATGTTTGAGGCCACCTCAAGTGTTAAAAGCAACAATGTCACTGCCACAGTAACAATAAGAAAAAAATGGACCATTTACAATATTATCATTTTCATTTTTCATGAGACAACCAGAGAATCATCACAAGGCAACCAAGTAAACCCTATTGCAAAGAGAACAGGCTTCTTTAAGTAGAGGCATGAGACAAAGTGTCTTACCGTGGGGAGGGCAAAGAGGAGAGAGGTGGTAGCCGCATTTGTATAGGAGAAGAAATCAGCTAATACTTTAACTGAGGAACTTCTTTCTCCCCCTGTGGATATTACCCATAGTGGCTGACACTAGGACTAAGCCACATCAGGGAATTCCCATGTGCATACACCAACATTCAAAATTCCACAGAGTACATTTTATACTATTAAGCACTGTACTATAGTAGGAAGGTTGTCAAATGCAACAGATCCCAGATAGACATTGTTCGAATCTAATCTTGATTATTTTCCCTTCTTTTGAAAATCTGTTTGAAATTCCACAGTGAATTATTTCTAAATCTGTCATCTTGCCTGCCTGGGGTTGTCTGAATGTAGAAAAAAGTGGGTGGGGGTGGATGACGGAATTTAGCAAGGAAAGGTAGCTACTTTGTGTGCTTCTCAGACTCAGGAAGCGTGTGCTCTACATTGAAAATTAAATGAATCATCATGGTAGACTATACTTCATTTCCACTTAGCTTTTAGAAGTTGATCTGATAACAGAAACATCTACATATAAACAAGGAAGGCCACTGCCAAAAATTTTGATATTTAACATTTATCAAATCAATGCCTCTCTAAATAACTCCAGCCATTGACTGCATTAGTTCTATCTTTACATCAATAATGACAAAAGCACCTGAAAGGTTAAAATTATTTTCTTTTCACTTCAGGTCATACTAAACTGAACAACTCATGGCTTCATAGATGACAGCATCGCCACTGTTACTCAGGCCAGCAAAACCAAATACCCTTTAAAATGTTAAATCTGGCATTTATCATAAAATGATGATCAAAGAACATTCTGAGAACCAAGTGTGATAAATTTTTACATACACAATTTGAGCATCAGCTTGGCTACTTAGCTTAACTTCCCAGTTTACCACTTTCTGGTGGATACCCTTGGGTAGGTTATCTGAATTTTCCAAGACTCCTCAGTTCTCTTATCTGCAATGTGTAATTTTATAATATTTAAATCATAGGATTGTTGTGAAGATTGAAAAAACTAATGCATTTGAGCATTCAGGCTGGCGCTTCAATAGGCTATTCATGACCATGTAAGGCAAGGGAGGCTGGTATTAATATTCCTTCTCATCTCCAGTTTACATATGCAGAAAGCACCTCAGAATAGTTAAATTATTTATTACAGGAAATAATCAGCCCAGGCTTAAAATATCAGTCTGATCCCTTCTAAATTTTATTCTTTTTCTTTATATGAAACTTCTTTATTTAAGACCATAATTTGGTCTATATATGTTATCTAAGTCATACATGACTTCAGTGAAATCTTTGGTTAAATCCAAGACCAACAGCAATAAACTTATGTAAATGGGAAGATACCAAATTCAAGTAATTTTAAAAAATGTTCCATATACTCATGGATTATAAGAAAACTAAAAATAAACCAAGATAAAGCTCAACTTTGAATCCAATATACATTCATCAGATATACTAAGAAAATGGTTCAATTAATGGTAGTTTATCAAAACAATTCTATTTCATTTTCTTTAATACCTTGTATGCAATTAAATCTAAATTGCAACTGCAGAACTGAATACGTTGGAAAAGTGATTACCACAGATAAGGCTATTCTAACATTTAATTATCAAACTTACATAAGAAATGGCTATATGCCAATTAAAGCAACCATTTATTTGCAGTAGGAAAAAAAGAACCCTGAATGTCAAAACACTTACTGCAGCTTGCCGATGAGTATTGGACAATATTCCATGAATCTTCACTTTATCTTTTTCCATTTGGTCTATGTTCACCCACAAATCCCGGCTGGCAGAATCAGATGGACCATATATCCGAGATATATAGTAATTGTGGTCTGTGTCCTCCTGCAATAACAGATAATAATGTATATCAAGAACAGAGATGTTTTCCCTACAATTCTTTTGAAAAATATCCTATTGAATTTAACAATATTAATAGTCTTTAACAGAGCCAAGTGATTTAACTAACCTTTAAGAGAAGTGAATTTGGATTAAATAAACATACACAAACCATAAGAAAAAAAGATAAAATGTTAAAGAAATAGGTCTATGATTTGAATAATAATGTTTGGAATGTGAATTTTTTCTAATTCATTTATTATCTAAGTGCTAATTAAATAAAATAAGATGATTCTTGAAATCCAGTCAAATCATGAATCCCATGTATTTTTTCCCAAATCATCAATCTAGATATGTATATGTAATTGATCACAAAAGGAAAAAGAATATTCTCAGCAGGATTCTGAACAGATTTTACCTTATGACTAAAAGAAAGACTACAATTCAAAATGTAAATGTTGAGAACAGTAATTAAATGTTTTGTATATTTAAAAATTTCACTATATATTTCCTTCTAAGTTTTGTATTTTACGTGTGTGTGTGTGGAAAATTAGTAGTCTTCTTTAGAAGAAACTGTTAAATATACAAGACTTAGAAGGAAATATATACTATGTACAAAGATCTAATTTCTCACCAGAACAAAAATGTCCTTTTTGAACAAAAATATCTCTTTCGAACTTACTACTAAAACCCTAAGCTATAATCACTATTAGTAATGACAAATTCAGACTTCTCTTCTTTAAAAATAAGGTTATAAGGTTATATCAGGGTCTGCTTTTAGCTAATGGTCCTGGAATTGGAGAGAATATATTTTTTTCTTTAATTTGGGTTATTAAATTCTACTTTTATTTGAATTCTCATTATTGGTGTTACCATAGTATCTTTCACAAAGCTTTTGTTAGTCACGTTTCCCACTCCCTGAAGAGATTTAAATGTTTTAAGAGAGAATTTTGATGAGAAATACCCAGAAAAATTATACGATTCTTGGTTAATTCTGATTGCAGTGTTTTTTAACCATGAAATGTAATTGTGCTTATCAATTTGAGGAGTTACTAGACTGAAAATATTTTAAAACATTCAGGTAAATGTAAAAAAAAGTTGAATAAATAGATCTATGATTTGAATAATAAGGTTTGGGATGTGATTTTTGTCTAATTCATTTATTATCTAAGTGATAACTAAATAGAAAAAATTTTTATTGAAATCCAGTCAAAACATAAATCCTATGTATTTTTTCACAAATCATCTCTCTCTCTATATATATATGTGTGTGTGTATACATATATACACATACATATATACACACATGTATATACGTAACTGATTACAAAAAGGAAAAGAATATTCCATGCAGAATTCTAAATAGATTTTTGCCTCATGACTAAAAGAAAGACTATGACCCAAAATGTAAATGTTGAGAATAGTGGTTAAATGGTAACAGTAAGTTTGTAATCCCAGCACTTTGGGAGGCTAAGGTGGGTGGATCACCTAAGGTCAGGGGTCTGAGACCAGCCTGGCCAACATGGTGAAACATGGTCTCTACTAAATACAAAAATTAGCTGGGTGTGGTAGCACATGCCTGCAATCCCAGCTTCTCGGGAGGCTGAGGTAAGAGAATCGCTTGAATGCTGGAGGTGGAGGTTGCAGTGAGCTGAGATCATGCCACACTGCACTCCAGCCTGGGAGACAGAGTGAGAGTCCATCTCAAAAACAAAAACAAAACCCTAGCTATATCTGCAATTAAACTCTGGGTATGGCACACAAATTACATGTACACCTTAGTGAAAGAAAAGAAAGGTCTTTATTGGTGGAAGAAGAACAAAGTAGATATAAAGAAAGAAGAAGGAAGATCATGAAGTCCCCAAAAACTTTGAAACCTCAATGGGTTTCCCACCCTCCCTCTGTTTCAGAACCTCATAATGACACTGATAGTTTGGGTTGTCTGAGGGCGAAACACATTGTGCATGTGTCTCCTATGTATGCAACTCCTCTGTGCTGTCTTGGCTTCACCACTGGAAGATTTGGAGGTGGGAACATTCCTTGACATTAGGCACAAGCCATTTTGCTCATGTCATTATAATGGCCACAGTGGCTGGTGGCATGCATAAGCAGATAACCTAAGAAGGAACAAATTCCTTACTCAGACATTCAGGAATTTAGGTAGAGAAGAGATCATTTCCCTTGTTCTGACTGCTGAGATATGTAGGTGTGAGACCTGGAACCACTGCCTCCATTTTGCTACCATGAGAAAACTCTGCCTGAAGATAAAGCAAAGACATAGCTTAAAGAAGGAATTGCAGGCCAGATGTGGTGGCTCATGCCTGTAATCCCAGCACTTTGGGAGGCCAAGGTGGGTGGATTACCTGAGGTCAGAAGTTTGAGACCAGCCTGGCAAAAATGGTGAAACCCGTCTCTATTAAAAATACAAAAATTAGCCAGGCATAGTGGCAGATGCCTGCAGTCACAGCTACTCAGGAGGCTGAGGCAGAAAAATCGCTTAAATCCGGAAGGCAGAGGTAGCAGTGAGCCTGGGTATCAGAGTAAGACTCCATGAAAGGAAGGAAGGAAGGAAGGGAGGGAGGGAGGGAGGGAGGGAAGAAGGGAAGGTGGGCAACCAAACTGAAGCATCTTTGCACAAGGCCACCTAGAGTTCAATTTATTGAATATTTTCTTCAAAGCCATCCTTTAATACCATTCACTGAATTTTTTTAAATTAAAAATTAAATTATTATGTGAAATAATAATTCATTTAATTTTTCAGTGAATGGTATAAAAGGGTGGTTTTGAAGAAAATACTCAATGTGTTTACATCAAAATTTATATTTTTATCCCTATTGACAGTGTTATTAAAAGATTTCAGCAACACTGAAGTTAAAGATGTATTCTTTAGGTGAATTACATAACAGATTCTATGATGCTGCAAAATTTCCCTATAATTACTAAACAGATATTTTCTTTAAAATGTCAAAATTTCAGAATTGAGTTTAGTATCATTTTTGAAATCAGCATTTATAAAATAACCCTGGCATTTTCCTTAATCTCTGGATTTCTGTGATTAGTTAAGAAAGAGTCTTGAAGTTATCCTAAAGAACAAGAATATTATTGTACTTAAATAATGAATTATCTGCAAAAACATACATGATTTAGTCTAATTACAAATATCCACCAGTGATACAGCCATGTGAAAATACACCTTCAGTTTTACTTAAATCAGAGCTGCCAAAAACAATATCACATCTTTGAAATACTAGAGCTTGGTATTTGACTTCTATAGCCCACGCTTGCCAAGTTGTCATGGCAACTTCTATTCAAAAAGGAAGACAATTTATTGTTTACTTAGGAATGCAGAGACACAAGTTATTAAATTCCAGAGAGGTGGTTCACTCAGATATTCAGAAAAACCATAAAATAGATGTCTCAAAAATGTGACATTTTAGCACTAGTAAATTATTCAAAACGTCTTGTCCTTTTTAAGGAGTAACGGCACTTAAGATTCGTCAAAAGCCACTTTGAGTACAAAGATTTTCATTTCCTGTTCAAAAGCAAACTATTTCTAACACCACAGAAAATAAAACAAAACACTACTGTGATGTGCCTAGTTGCCAATTCATTTAGGAAACCAACTGTTAGAGAGAGTAGATGGCACAGTATGTGGTTATAAATTGTATAAATCCATGTTCCTCAAAAATGAATGGAAATGTTCAGTTGTAGACAAACAGAGGACATACACCAAAAATACAGAGGAAAAGTTATCGTAACTGCAACTTAGCCATTCTGCAGCAATCAACCAATCTAAATAATTCCTAACCCAAACGCTGCCTCCTTGTGTATCATGGGTGTTGATTTTATGATGGATAATGTTTATGAATGCCTCACATTGCCTCATGCAGTAATAATATTTGAACTCCAGCTTCATTTCATTTAGAACTTAAAAAATAAAAGATCAAAAACATATTGTATGACTATCACGGTGGTAGTCATTTGGTATATATGGATACTTGAAATATGATCAAAATTCTTATTAAGATTATTTAACATTGAATCAATTGGCCACCTCTCGAAGATCATTCCTTAATTAACAAAGGAAGATTATACTTTGAATTGTTCTTGCCAGGTGTTAACAAATAGATTGCAATCTTATAAGAATGATTTTAAAATACTACTTGGGGATATTACACTCCTCAGAAATAAAGAGTTAATAAAAGAGTTCCCTGTGATCTAAGAAAATTCATGCTGATAAAAGAATCCAAAAGAACATGATGAAACCAAAAGGATGTGATGAAATAACAAGAGGAGAAAGAGTGAACTATCAGTTGTCAGGTAAAGAATTACAGAGACGAACCCACTACTGGCCAGAATAAACATGACTAAATTACCAGTCAGAACACAGGAAATAGTCCTGAGGTACATACACCATGAAATGAAAAAGAACAATGAGAAAAATGTCTAGGACGAATGTTATGGATTGAAGTTTGTGTCCCTGTGCCAAAATTTGTAAGTCGAAGCCCCAATGCCGAATGTGCTTGTATTTGGAGACAGAGTCTTTAGGAAGGTAATTAAGGTTAAATACTGTCATAAGAGTGGGGTTCTGATCCAATAGGATTAGTGCCCCTGTAAGAAGAGATATAAGATTCATTTTCTCTCCTTCCCTCTCTTTTTATGTCTTTCTCTATCATGTGAGGATACAGTAAGGAAGCTGTCTATAAGCCAGAAACGGAGATCTCATTAAGAACCCAAGCAGCTGGCACCTTGATTTGGGACTTTTAGCTGTCAGGACTGTGAGAAAAAATATTTCTGTTCTTTAAACCACCTAGACTATTGTATTTTGTTATGTCGTCTCAAGCTGACAAGACAAAAGTTATCACATAAATTGCAGGAACAAAAATGGAAATCAGATGCATACGTATCTGTTGTAGAAAAAAATTAAATATATATTTAAAAATATTTTTTTCTGAGATAAACACTTGAATTTGCACATCATATCCCAAGAAAATCTGCAATAGAATTTTGAGTACTGCAATATTTCCTAATGAGGTTTTCTATAGATTAACGAAGAAGTCTTACAGTCATCTAGAAAGAAAAATTGAGCTATCAATCTGGAGAAAAAAAAAATTGAATAAGCTGGTACCTGGTACTTCTCCATAATATCTGTCATCAATAATGATTATACAATTGTACAGAATAAAGTTGTGACTTAAGAATTTTTTTTTGTTCAGACAAGTTGTAATTTAAATATATAGGCAACAAATGTATTTCTAATATATACAAACATACAGAGAATATACCACCAATAAGAACTTTTTAAAAATATAATGTCTAATTATACTCTGAATCAACCAAGGTGTGAATCAATATTCATATAATAAAAATTCTATGACTATTAGCTGTATTTAGCATCTGGCTATCTACCGGAATAGAGAAACTAGAGCAAATCTTCTGATGGTGAGCACTGTCTTCATGAAAACTATATAAAGAGAAAAAGGACATTTCATTATCATGGTTATAAATCAGAATGCTATTACTATCAACCATGAAAATATAAAAATAACTATCTAATGTTTCATAGCAGGCAACTGACAGATACATCTGAAAGTCTAAAAGTTTAAAAAGTAGTAACACAAAATTTTAATTTTTTAGACAACCTTTTGTGGTAGAGGTCTGAATCTTGTGGCATTCAGGTTGTATACATGGCACTGAAAGCCAACAGGAAAAAAAATTAAATTCATAATTTTCCTCAAGCATAGTATTGTCAACTGAAGAATCACGACATTCACAACTTCGGAAGGAAAGCTTTATTTCTCCTTTGCAAATTCTAATGTAATTAGGAAAGTTGAGGGAGAGGATAGGAGCTTTACCTCACATTGCATTTCATGTAGTCCACTCCCAAACCAGCTTTGAGCTACCAGTCATTCCACAAGGCAGCTCCTACAAGCTACAGATTGGCCCACTCTGCAGACTGGAAAGGGTATTTTTCAGCAAAAGTAGATAGCAAGACAAGATAGGGGTTTATGTTAATCAGGGTAGCTGAGTATACATATTCAATAAGCTACAGGAGGAGTCATGAGTATTTATGAAAGGAGAAACATGTCAAGTGCAATTGAGCTTTGTGTCTCTTCAAGGGCCACGTGTACAAAAAATGTTAGCCAGATCTGAGGGTGGTGTTTCACTCTGACATCAAAAGGTGAAGCCGAGGACACAAAAACTCTCGCTGGACATCCTCCTTGAGTTAGTGGAAACCTGTCCAGATGTGGCAGTCTGGTTTTAGGAGGGGATGCATTGTGAAACTGGCGAATGGTAATATGGAAACTGTAAAGTGGGAGGGGGAATCCAGTTGCTCCCTCAGATGATTGGCTAAGGGTGATAAAGGAATTGGTCATCCGTTTCTTGTTTTCCAGAGCTGATTTCTGCTTACTCCTTAGAAAGAATTCTGGTTAAAGATTAATAAGGAAGGGGCATACTGGGGCATGACTGACCTCCCATTCCACCATGGCTGAGAACTCAGCTGTTAAGGTTTCTCTGAGGTGCTCTTGGCCATGAAGGGTCCACTCAGCTGGTTAGAAGCTTAGAATTTTATTTTTACTTCTCAGTATTATGCTATAATCTCAATTTTGCAAAGTTACATCTATTCAAATATGAATGTGTACATTTCTACTCACCTATCTATTTCTCTATCCTCTCTGATAATTTGTCTAAAGATATGGGTAGAAGATGTTTACCACAGATTGGTTAATTCTAGATGATGGAATTTAGAAGGATTCTCTTCTCTCTCATCTGCATTATTTGAATTTTTTATAATAAACATATTATATGCAAACCACTTTTTTCCTTTTCTCTATATAAAGCTTTAGAAAATATGTGGGCCAGGAGCAAGGGCTCACGCCTATAATCCGAGCACTTTGGGAGGCCAAGGAGGGAGGATCTCGAGGTCAGGAGATCGAGACCATCCTGGCTAACACAGTGAAATCCCGTCTCTACTAAAAATGCAAAAAAATAGCTGGGAGTAGTGGTACGCGCCTGTAGTCTCAGCTATTCGGGAGGCTGAGGCAGGAGAATCACTTGAATCTGGGAGGCACAGGTTGCAGTGGCACTCCAGCTTAGGGGACAGAGCAAGACTCCGTCTCAAAAAAATAAAAATGAAGAAGAAAGAAAAGAAAAAGAAAATACGTGAAGATGCTCAAGGGCATTAACTGTTTATTTTTTGAACCAAACCGCCAACATATATCAAGAGACACAAGGCCACATGCTATATACAGTAAATAGTTCTATAGAATTTCTATCATAAGTAATTTGAAGAGTTCTCAAGAATTCTTTAACATATTATAGATCAGATATTCAGTATAGATATTCAAGGTCAATAACTTAAAGTTTCTGTGTGAAACAGCTGATATATAAATTTCCGTTAGCTTTTCTTTCGAATACCAGCTTTGACAACTTAACTGCTGTAGAATGCAATGTTTTTCACTAACTGCCATAAACTAAATCAGCATTAAGAGAAATGCAGTAAAATACTCACTTCCACTAACTTTTGAATGAGAGATTGGAGTTCGAAACTTTATAAAGTGATTTTTTGTTGTTTTAAAGAAACAACACCAAATCATCTCCTTTTTTTCATTCATTTATATAAACAGTAAACTGGACACACAGCTACATTCTGACATAATTGTGGGTAGATCACGAACCAAGGGCAGAAGGAAGATATCCTGTGGCCAAAGACATTAAACTTGCAGACAGGACAACTGATCTCTAGTTCTCACTGGCTTGATCTCTAACAAGCTGTCAGTTTAGTGAGGTCAATTATCCATTCAGTTCATTTCACTGTGACCTTTCCTGCACATAGATTCCCTCTTTTGCCAGAAGTAAAATCATACAGAAAACGGCAGGAGTCGTGGACTTAAAAAGCTGATCAGTGGAATGGGTAATGACTCCTAGCTGGGTTGGAAACTGACCTCATTGAAAGCAATGAGATAAAGATCCCACCCCTGAATCTCCACCTTTTTCCATTACCTTAAAAGGTGACTTATAGGGAGTAAGGAGTGGGCAGATAATTATGCCACATTAATTTTTTTATTAACAAAAAGTGAATGATAGTATTTAGCTTTTTTCCACTGGGTTGCTAAATAACTAAATTAAATGAATGTTTAACACTTTTGAAAAGCATTAAGAACAGAATATAAAGTATTCGGCATCCTTAAATCAAGCCCAGACAATTTCAGCATAAGAACAATTACATATTAGCTTTGAACAGACTTCAGTGCCCATCAGCAAATACTATATTAATACCTTCTTCAGATACTAAGAACAATCAATTACATGTTATACAATTCAATTTACTGTTATAGTGTCAGAAGAATTAAAATCTATCCATCTGTCTCCTGTTGGTGATATCAGGTTATTGCACCAGCTTTCATTATGCACATATTTTCTGTGTTGTTTCAGTTGTTTACCCATATCTTCATTTCCCCAAGAATTTTTACCTACTTGATCTATTTGCAGCATGGTTTGTCCCTCTAGCGATATCTTAGCTATGACTTTTGTGGGTATGATTTATTTTACCACTCCTTCGGAAGAGTTTAGTTAAGTGACCCTCCTAAAAATGTAAGATTAGTAGAATGCGGTATGTGTATGTGTATGAATTTACTGTAAAGTCAGAATACTGCACAACACATAAAAGATAGGATTCCAGATGTATTTCCATTATAAAACAGTTTCCATTTTCCCAGTAACAATCTCTCTCATAGATGAGATTGTCCTCTCTGCTATGCGGAGTTGGATGAGCCAGATGGCCATAAAAGCACAATACCCTTGGGATCTTTCAAATTTATAACAAAATTAACACAGTTCACTCAGTTAAGTGCTTGCCTAGATGTACAGGCATTTTGAGGTATATTAGTATGTGTTTATGTTGGTTCATTTATTATGAAATAGAATGTATTTTTCACTTGAGTACGCTGTATCTTTATTTATCTACTCCCTGATACAAACCTTTAATCTTTTCAAGAATGAGCCGCATTGACTATTCCCAGTCACGGAGTGATGAGATAGCAGATGCTAGAAAAACCATCTGAGGCAGAGTTTTAAACAAATTATTAGCATCTCAGTTTGTCTTTTATAAATACAACCAAGTGATTCCCAGTCAAACAGTGTCCTCTAAAGTGGTGCACAGCCAATTTACAAGGGACTTCTGAGGGCTTCACAAACCCATCAAAAAATGTGATTCAAAAAAATTTTTTAAACATGTATGAGATTTCTACTAAAATGCATAAAATTAGCATTAAAATAATGCAGCTCAGAGGAAATTTGAGTTGAAGTAGAGGTTCTGACTCCAAATAGCCACTGTAAGTTCTGGGCTTTAGTCTGTCTAGGAAGGAGTTGAACTAGATCTCTCATAGAATGCCTTTCGACTAAGCTTCTAAGATCTATGGCCACAATGCAAACAGAAAGTGATTGCTAGGTATAGGTCAGAAGACCATTTGCCAGATTTAAGTGGTCCTCACTAAGAGAGATAAAAGCTTGTATTTGAATAGCTAGTGCAGGGAGCTAGTTACAGTTAGCACTGGTATCAGTTCCATGAGTACATAATCATCCGTGTTGATAACTTGTAGATTGGCCCCAAAGTTGGAGGCAAAGTTCACAAATGTGTTGCAGGGAAGATAAGAATCTTTGGAGACACTATGCATTATCTACATAAACTGAATAAATTACAGGTCTTGCATATGTGTGTGCAACTATCTTTCAAATGCACAATACAATTGTGATACATAAAATGCATGTTTCTCAGAGCCACTGATTTTTTCTGTAATTTTTGATGTTGTGATTTTCCAATCCACTGGAAATAAACAACTATGGTGTGGAGGGGCTTAATATGTTCTAATTTAAAAAAAAATCACCATTTGTAAAAGACGGAAATTTCTGTTCTAGATTTAACATCCATGACAGGGCTGGAAATTGGGTACTGTTTACACACTGCCTTAGTTCAGGCTACCATAACAATGTACGATAGACTGGATGACTTAAATAACAGAAATTTATTTCTCACAGTTCTGGAGGCTGGAAGTCCAAGATCAAGGTACCAGATGATTTTGTTTTCACTGGGGGGTGGCTTCTTGGCTTGCAAAGGGTTCCTTTCTCCCTGTGTCCTCAGGAGCTGGGGAGAGAGTTCTCTGGAGTCTTGTTTTCTTACAGGAACACAAATCCCATGGCATTAGGGCCCCACCCTTACGGCCTCATTTAACCTTAATTACTTCCTAAAGGCCCTGATTCCAAATATAGTCACACGGGGGCTTAGGACTTCAACCTATGCATTTGGAGTGGATGGGGGGCATAATTTTAGTCCACAGCACACACACACACACACACACACAGTTTCTTTATTAAGTTTGGATTTGTAAAAAAAGCCCCAGATGCCAGATATATTACTTTCAAAAACTCATGTCATATTCTAGTACTAATCAAAATTGCCATTCAAGCTTTCTAATATAAGAAGGCTTTTGGAAAAATCCAGTTCTCTGTCTTGATCTATTTCTTACCCAAAAAAATTGATAACTGACTACTCTTTATAATTTTAAAAGAATTATGCAAAAATTTACTCAGGATTAGTTTTGAAAAATTATTAACTCAGTTAAGAATTTCACATAATCACCTTCTGTGGAAAAGCTGGGTGGTTTCTTTCTACCAACTTGTGACTACTTGGCCAATAGTCTCATTTTTAAGGTAACTGTTACTCTTTAGTCTGGTATTTCCAGTGACAGGTAATAATATACATTTTGGGTTTTTTTGAGACAGTCTCACTCTGTCACCCAGGTTGGAGTGCAGTGGCATGATCTCGGCTCACTGCAACCTCTCCCTCCTGGGTTCAAGCGATTCTCTTGCTTCAGCCTCCAGAGTAGCTGGGATTACAGGTGCACACCACCACACCCAGCTAATTTTTGTATTTTGGTAGAAATGGGGTTTCACCATGTTGGCCATGCTTGTCTCGAACTCCTGACCTCAAATGTTCCATGTGCCTTGGTCTCCCAAAGTGGTGGGATTACAGGCATGAGCCACTGCGCCCTGCCTAGCATACTTTTAGTCAGATTTTTAAAAATACTATTACTCATTTAACGTCAAAGAATTAAACTTTTCTTTAGTCTTTTTTCTTTGTTTCCAACTTCTCCACATCTTTAAAATCTTAGCCTCCCAGATTCAGGAAGTGATCAACAAGCAATTCATCAGCTGTAAATGGAATTTTGCTAGGAGGTTTGATGTCATTTGTATACAGTTAGAATCTAATACTACATTACCCTTCTGCACATCATTTTGCAAATAAAGATAACTTTCTGACCTTTGTCTTCAAGATTGCAAAACAGAAGTTAGAATAAAAATAATGTCACAACACTGGAGTTATATCTACTTGAGATAAACGTGAATATATGTTGGAAACTATAAAATGCTATTAGATATCACTTTTGTTAACACAAACAGAGTCATTGGTCGCCTAATGACGAGGTTCTGAGAAATGTGTCATTAGGCAATTTCATCATTGTGCAAACATTATGGAGTGTACTTACACAAACCTAGATGGTATAATCTACTTTACACCTAGGCTATATGGTATGATCTACTGCTCCAGGCTACACACCTATACAGCAGGTTACTGTACTGAAATCTGTAAGCAACTGTAACACAATGATAAGGATTTGTGTATCTAAATATAGAGAAGTTACACTAAAAATATGGTATTATAACCCTATGGCATCACTGTCATATATGTAATCTGTCCTTGACAGAAATGTTATATACATCACATGATTATAAACCATGGCAACAACAAAAAAAATCAGGCATTCTACATTTTTATGCTATTAACATTTATAGAAGCATGAGTTTTCCTCAAACACCAGAGATCTCAACACAGGCTTTACAGAGTGAGCAATGTTCTATAGCCTCTAATACTGGAAAACAATTTTACAAATAAACGATATTCTGAAAACTCCCTTTTTACTGAATTGTATATGTGCCTCTAAGCAGATAATTTTAATTACGAAAATACATCTCCAACAGAAAAAGCACAGAATGAATAGCAATCAAATAAATTAATTTGGCCATTAATAGCATATATTATGCTAGCATAGATAATTATTACCCTAAAGAGAATAAAGATAATATTTATCCTAACCTAATTTTATGAGAATACTGTTACATTTAATAGTAAACTCAGTATCCAAATGTATTATCTGTCTAATGGGATTAACAACTACGTATAAAATGAAATCATACATATGTAATTGAAATTCTGGGACTGCATTTTAAAAACTGAACGCACTTTAAAAACTTAACAGAAGGACAGGTAAAGAGGACATGCTATTTTGGGTAACTGCTTTCAAATTTATAATATTTCAAAATGGTAAAACAATGTATAGATAAACCTTGATGCAGTCTCTCTTTATGTATTTATATTTGGATAAATAAAAAAATCCTCAAAATAAACTTTTTCACATCTTGCACAATAAAACCTCTTTAAAAAAGCAGGATGCATGGTACTAAGAGTCAAAAACAAACTTATAATATATTTCATATTATTTAGTTTGTCTCACCTTTAAAGTTTATCACATTGTTTTGAGGAATGCTGAATATATGAGGAGAAAAAGAGCAGTAATAAAAAGAAAACATAGCTTTAAAGCAAATTAATTTTTTAAAATAACATACAAATATATGCATGATATGGTTTTGCTGTGTCCCCACCCAAATCTCCAATTGTAGCTCCCAGAATTCCCATGTGTCATGGGAGGGAACCAGAAGGAGGTAATTGAATCATAGGGGCGAGTCTTTCCCACTCTGTTCTTGTGATAGTGAATAAGTCTCACGAGATCTGATGATTTTATACAGAAGAGTTCCCCTGCACATGCTGTCTCTCTTGCCTGCCACCATGTAAGATATCCTTTGCTCTTCCTTCGCCTTCCACCATGATTGTGAGGCCTCCTCAGTCATGTGGAACTGTGAGTTCATTAAACCTCTTTCCTTTATGAATTACCCAGTCTTGGGTATGTCTTTATTTAGCAGCATGAAAACAGACTAATACAATGCATAATTGATAAAAGGGGGCCATATTAGTTAGTAAACTGGAAATGAATAAATACACTATAATACTTGGAATGCCAAAATGAAGAACACCTACTTTCTGTGTTTCAGCATCCCCTTATTTAAAAATATTTCTAGCAAACTTCAAGAAGTATCAAGAATATTGAATTAGGGTTATATATTCTCTCCATTTTTAATCCACTGGCTCAATCCCTGCTATCTATCATAATGAGATTTTCGTGCTTGGTTCTTCTTTTGGATCTTTTATTTTAAAACTAAGAAAATGATTAATCACACATTTACAAAAACTGAGTAATAAGTGTAACTAAAACTTATGCACCTATGATGTTATGAAGCCCTCTGCTTGGCACATAATATATATATTTAATCATTGCAACAAACCAGTGAATTGGATACCTCATTAAAAATAAAGCAGCTGTTTTTAATACCCATTTTTAGACTGCATTCTAGCCTGGGCAGTAGAACAAGAATCCTGTTCTCTCTCCCTCTTTTTCTTCCTCTTTCTTTCTCTCATACTTTCTTTTTCTTTCTTTCTTTCACTCTCACTTTCTTTCCTCTCTTTTTCTTTCTTTCAAAAAA